>JAXGGA010002264.1:0-126884 GCA_038373865.1 Uloborus plumipes
CGATTAGAAATTAAAGTATTTATGCAGTTAGAAAATCTCCCTGACAAGTATTCGAAAAATTAGAACTGCAATTTTCATATAGATTTCTATGCATTAAAGAAAAAAATACAAAATGGTTTGAAGCATTTATGCATTTTTAAAATTTCATGATATACAGTTCCCGCTTTAGAATTTAGTTAGACATCGTGTATTACTGTAAATTTGTAATCACTTTTATGCTGAAATGCGGGCATATTGCTGCGTGATTTTAAAACAGCGAAAATAAACTCGTCTCTTTTCTCCTGGCAACATACTGATTTGATGCTTCTTTTAGTAACTTTACGATGCGTTCAACGGCCTGCGTATGGCAAGGGATTTGCAAGGGAATTTAATAAACTTCCATTTTTCGCATGGAACTCCAACGGTCAATATATTTCGAAGATCGTCAGAAGGAACGTGGCGGAGAACTGGTTTTGCAATTGTTCCAGTCTATCAAACTAACATTATCTGCAGCCTCAAATTTAAGCTTTGTGATGTGGAATATGAGCAGTCTTCATCAGCACTTTCTCTAGCCTTTAAGATTCTATGTATACCGAGCTCTGATATACATAGTTAGATATACATATATATCTGATATACTCATTCACATTTTCATCTGTTATCGTAGTTAACAGAATGTTTTCTGAATAAGCAAAGAATGCATTCCGAGCAATTACGGGATCGATTACGTTAAGATACATTTTTGGCAAGTATCTTCATGCATGAATAATTTCCCACACATGTCTTGCTCCATCTTTAATAGAATGGTTGAGTTTTATTTTAAACCAGGATGGCGAATATATGTTTACTATAAACTTGATCACGATTTTCAACTCAGCTGATATTTTTACAGCTGAAACGTAGAGCCTCAAGATTCTACTAGCTGTTGTCAGCCAACGAGATATGTTTAGAGCACCCGGTTCACGGTTAGCAAGATCTTGAGAGCATGCACCGAATTTCATGGCATGGGATAAATATTGTTGCAATAATGGCACGCAATAAATATTGTTGCTCTTCACTCAGTATCATCGGGTCAACATCAGGCAATTTGCAATCTACTGGCGTAAACCGAGCTACAGGACGATTCTCACAGTCGTACAGGCTTTTTCCAATTGTACCGCAGCAAGGTTTTGGGCCTGACGGGGGCCCCCGTCGACGAACTGGAAGAGATGCAGTAATAAGAGTTCGTTAAAATAGGCAAATAGCCAACTGGAGCTGCTAGATAAGATTTAGCTCTAATAATAGGCAAATTATTCCACCTTTTACTCCAGTGTTTACGACTGTTGGAATATTGGAGCGTATTAAGAATGTAGTAGCTTTGTTATGTGTCACTCGCATTTAAGAATTTTTTTTTTGCTTGCATTTCTCTTTACAGAGCATAAATAATTAGCTCACAGACTTGAAATTTTACGTATTAGTTTGCGATAGCAAGTTAAAACATTCACGTATTAAGGGTTGGCTTTCTGTGGAATTCAAAATATTTTGCAAATTTTCTGATTTCTTTCTAAAAATCTCTAAAATTCAAACCTTTTGCCAGAGCGGAAGATATTATAAACTCAGAGTTACGAAATTTTGCTCAGTAATAAGTGTGAGAAAGTCACAAATTTGCCGTATTAAGGCTTAACATTCTGTGGATTTTAAGACATTTTGCAAATTTTCTTTTTTAGATTTTTTCCCAAAAATATCTGAACTTCAAGCCTCTTGCCAGAGCAGAAGGCATTAACTCAAAGTCAAGAAATTTTGCTCAGTAATTAGTGTTGGATAGTCACAAATTTTCTGCACTAAGGCTAAGGGCTCTGTAGAAATTCGATTTTTTCAGCCCACCCTAACGGGTAGTTTGAGTAACAAATTTTGTTCCAATAATTTTGCAAATATTACGCAACTGAGTAAAAATCCCCTGCTCAGTAATACTGGGCAGTAGGGGGTGTATCACAAAATATTTTGGGAAATTCAAAATTTCAAGTTTATAAAACGTTGTCACTAGATTCACATAGTTTGAAATTGAAAATTTAGTTTGAAATTGAAAAATATTTAGGTCTGCCGGGATTACCTTGAAGTTTCAAGATTTTTAGTTAAAATGATGATTAATTTAAAAAATGTATAAATTATGTGTAAAGCAAAAATAACACTAGTCGACAAATTTTCACTTTTTTTCCTAACAAAGATGAAATTAACTGTTTTGGACTAATTTTGCCGTGTAGAATTCAAAAATAATAGTAAAAAAGCTGTAGCACGTACAGTTTTTTGTTATGAATTTCTAAAAAGTACTGAACATAACTGAAAAAACGTATCAAACACACCTTTTTTCAAGCGGAAAGGATCATAATATTAACTCCTAACTTTTTTTGAAGTTTTAAGAGAGACTCAAAGTTCAAAATCATGACCACTAATAGCAAAGAAGGGGTTCTTAGGGGGTGTACCCCTCAAAATGAGCAAAAAATCACCAAAAATGATCTTTTCATTCTTGTTTTTTTAAAATGACGTTTTAAAAAAAATTTCGATGTAAAATCAGAGGATAGGACCCCTCCTATGATTCCTACGTCCGAAAAAATTTTCGCGCTGTAAAAAAAAAAAAAAAAAAAAAAAATTAAAAACCGATTTTATGACTGTCGCACGCTAAATACGAGACACATCGCAGGTCTTCAGAAAGACGGCGTATTCTGGCTGGTTCTTATGTAAAATTATCTCCAAAATCCAAATATGGCCCCTTTCCTCTCCATCACTCTCCACTTTTTGCCGAAAGCCCCCCCCCCGCCCCCTCTGATACAAAGCCGTAAAATAAAAAAAAATATAGTTATCGTTTTTTTTTTTTTTTTTTTAATTTTATTTTACAGCGCGAAAATTTTTTTGGGCATAGGAATAATAGGAGGGGGTCTTATACTCTGATTTTACACCAGAAAAAATTTTTAAAACGTCATATTAAAGAAACCAGAATAAAAAGATACTTTTTCATGATTTTTTGCATATTTTGAGGGGATACACTCCCATTGTCCCCCCTTTTTGTTATCGGTGGTCATGATTTCGGACTTTGAGTCTCTCTTCACCTCCAAAAAAATTTAGGAGCTAATATTTTGCTCCTTTTCTCTCCAAAAATAGGCATTTGGCGCGAAAATCATAAAAAATAGTAAAAAATTATTTTTTTATTACGGAAAATTGAGACGTGGTGGGACTTTTTTACTTGTAGGTACGTAAATAACTATATGAATCCGTAAAAAAACAATGATTTGGTTATTAGTGAACCACTGTCGACCAGTGTAATTTAACTGCAAAAATGGATTACTTAAGGAGTAATCTATCAATAAAAAATGCATTTGAGCTGGAATTTAACTCTTAGGTTTCCAGAAATAGTTAATGGGTCATTTTGAAAATTTGCTTACATTTGCTGTCCGGAGGTTAAAAAGACGATTTTGAAGCATAACTTATACTTTAAATTCAATGCGAACAATCATTTTCTGCAAGAAATGTGCCGAAATAAATTCTATCACTCAAAAAATTGACATTTATTTATTTATTTTTATATAAGTCTTTAAAAATGAGAATCAAGGCAAAAATGCTTGTCCATTTCCAATTTTCAAACTTCTACTATTTTTTTTTATATACTTAATTGTATAAAAAAGTATATAGGGCCATTCCAGCCTTACGTGTGTGACTTTTTGACACCATTTTTTTGCAAATAGCAATAAAAACCAGGGCGATATTTTTTATATATTTCTTAGTGGTTGCTGTTGGAGTAACAGAAGATATACAAAAGTTGTAATGCGGCGTTATTTTTTTCATAGGACAATTTTGAATTTTTTAATAAAATTTTAAATACAGTCTTACGTGTGTGAATCGGAAAATCTAAAAATAAGCTATACCTCATATTATTTTGTAATTTCCTGTGAAGTTTTAAAAGATAAATGAACACTGATTTTTGTGCATGTGTCTAAGTAAGTATTCAACATATTTTTTTTTTCTAAACTTCGTAGAGTAGCAGTAAAAAAATTTTAGTTAGCCTTACGTGTGTGACACTAGAGCCTTACGTGTGTGACCGCGTGCAGCATGTCTTCATTTTGAAGTCAATTCAACTTCCACAACTGATAATTATAGCTATCAGCATTATATATGTGTCTGTATGCCTTTACCCCCCCCCCCCCCTCCCCCCTCTTCTAATATTTTTTGAGTGAGCAGTCCGATTTGAACAAACTTTTTTTTGTTCGAAAGATCTCGGCGAGGAGACCTCATTCTCACATTTAACTTTTAGATTTGAACAATTTTTCGTTCAACTTTGAACCGTTCAAGCAACCTGTCCCTCGTTAACAACTTTTGAGTAAACAGTCCGATTTGAAAATTTTTTTTTTTGTTCTAATAATCTCAGCGAGGATAAATAATTATCACATTTAATATTTTGGTTTGAGCACTTTTTTGTTCAACTTTGAGCCGCTCAAACAACTGGTCCCCCGCTAATTACTTTTGAGTTAAACAGTCAGATTTGAACAAACTTTTTTTGTTAGAAAGATCTCGGCGAGGACAATTCATTCTCATGTTTGACTTTTCGAATTGCCCCCCCCCCCCCCCCACGTACCCATTATCTTTCGGATGAATATTTTACCAAATTTGAAATTTGAAATTGGCAAACGGGAAAGTAGGCTCGTTCAGTTCCGGACGGAACTACTTGTTTAATATTTGATTTTTTGCCCTAAACGAAAGATCTGATTTTGTTGGACAACGCCGCTAGTAAATAATTAAATTGCAAAGATGTGTTCACAAAATAAAGAATGAAGACGAAATTAATTCTCATTTGTATACGAATTATATATAGGTTATTTTAAAATTTATTTATATAACATGTTACATGTAATCAGAGGAGATTAACAAAAAAGTTTAAATTAAAAGAATCGGTTCCTGGGAAAGTTTCTCAAACAAAGACCTGACTCTTAACCCTTCACTGCACGATTTTTTATATTTTCATGAAAAAAGTCATATGCTACCTTTTAATAACTCTGAGTTCAGGAAAAATGAAGAAAAAAATTTATCTTAAAAATGTGCACCAAAAATGATGTTTTAATTGTTTGTTCTACATATGGCACAAAGCACATAGCATATGCTTTGTATACCGATAAGTGTAATAATCTACAATGTGTTTTGTGCCATAAGTGGTACAAACAAATTTGCCACTAAGTGTATTAAAACATTTTTAGAACAAAGGAAATAATGACTAAACACACTTCTAACGGAAATGCAGACACTCTTTTTTTCAAAAGCAAGAACTGTAATACCTAGACTAGTGCAACTAACTAGTGCATAAACATCACACTAAACTGTTATAGCAATGTTCCAGAAGGGGCGTAAAACTCAGTTTAACTGCATTTAAAAAGTCATTGGAATATGAGGGTTTATTTGGTTTGTGCCAGATCTGGCACACCGTGCAGTGAAGGGTTAAGGTAAACCATTCAAAAGCCTTACGTATGTGACAGCTTTTAAAGAGCCTCGTTAAAACGTTTCTGTCGAATGGATGAAGATGTAAGTCAGGTTACAGGTGTTATGTATCAAGTTAATTTATGATATGAGATAGTTTTCTTTTAGTCCCCTAATTAGACCTTGGGAGGAAACTTTTCTTTCTTTTGCCTTACGTGTGTGACCAAATAAAAGTAACCTGCATATTTTGAGGGGTTAAAAACTTAGGAAACATTTTATTACAAAAAATATGAGATATAATCATACTAAAGGATCTGAGTCCATGATATTTGATAGTTTTTCCAGAAAAAAATTGATTATTAGGTGAAAAAAAATTTCTTACATTTTTTCACTAACAATGCATTTTTTTTTTAATTTGTCGCAATGTTATTAAACAAGGCTAAAATATGAGAAAAGAAAAATTTTTATCTTAAAATTGATGCTGGAATCGAAAAGGGTAGATATTTTTTTGTCAAAAAATAAGGTTTGTTTTTGTATTATAGGAGGAAAAAAATTTGGTGTGTTAGGACCACTTTTCGTGGAATTGCCCTATACAACAAATTATTTTTATATATTGACTATTAGTGATTGATATTCATAGCAAATATTGACAATACTATTTTTTTTCATTAAGAAATGTATGAATATATTTTGTCCGGCAGTTCTTGTCAAGTCCGTTACCCTAAGATTATTTTCGCTAAAAAAGGTATTTATTGCAGTCAAAATATGGTAACACGTATTCAGTTAACTTAAACTAGTGATGTAAATATTTCGTTCCGTTTTGTTTTCTTCAGTCGAGAAGTATTATTGTGGCGTTTCGCACAAGATATGCAACTCTAAGAAAACGCATATTGTTCAATTTTTAAATTTGACAACCTAGCCATAATTTGACATTTTGGTTGAAATGTCAAGTCCGTTACTGGTCAAATCCGTTACCAAATGCAAAGTCTATTACCATACAGTTTTGATCAATATTTTAATAATCACAAACATAGTTTTAAGCTTCAGGGACGCAAATAATTTCAAATGAAGTTGGTTCTAGGGGCTATGATATAGTTTAAAAGTGAGATTTCATATTGATTTTGTATTGTAACGGACGACAATTTTCCTTGCAACTTAGTTTTACAACAGCATTTGAATACTAAATTATGCATCAAAGTGTACAACCAATTACTTTTTCACACACCTAAAATATGGGACAAAACATCTGTTAGTGATTCTAATAGAAAATAGCAAGTTAGTCTGAAATGTAAGCATATGGTGAAAATGACCCTAATACAATAATTAAATTATTCTGCAGGATGGGTAAATATTCTAAAAATGTCACTGACTAGCGAATATGTGAGGTTTTTCAGAATTTTCTGGAAACCTAAAAGTTAAATTTTAGCTCCAGTGCGTTTTTTATTGAAATATTACTCCTTAAGTTGTCCATTTTTGCCCTTAAATAATTTTTGCTTTTCACGTAATTTTTTTTAATTAACCGTTTTTACTAAAAACTTGAAACTTGAAGGTAATCCCTAAATATTTATTAATTTAGAAATATTTTTTTTGATAACTATGTGAATATAGTGACAACTTGAAATTTCCGAATTTCCAAAAAAGTTTTTTCATGATACACCCTAATATACACTCAGGCACATTGAAAATAGCGACCCAAGAAGAAAGCGTCGGATTGAAATGAAATTTAATACACATAAAGATACAAATGAGAGATTCACTTGATCTCAAAATCGAGAGAATTGAACGAATACAGGGTGTGCAAGGACACAAATACAGAGCAACTTCAATAGCGCGTTGGACCATCTCTAGCTGCAATACATGCCACCACACGGTCTGGCATTGAGTTGATTAGACGCCTGATGTTGTCCTGAGGCAGATGGGCCCACAAATTTGTAACAGCCAACTCCAAATCACGCACATAGTGACACGATGACATCTGACGTTTTAGCTGATCCCACACATGCTCCATAGGGGATAAGTCAGGGGAGCGGGCCGGCCATGGAAGAGTCTGAAAATGACGTAGGAAGTCTTGAGCAACTCTTGCTGTATGCGGACGAGCATTATCTTGTTGGGAAATTGCCCCTGGGAGACCATTTAGGAAAGGTCCTATATGGGGTCGAAAAATATCATCAACGTAACGTTGGCCGGTTAAGTTTCCACGCATCACAATTAGATTGGACCGGCAATCATAGGATATGGCCCCCCTGACCATTACACCAGCTGTGCGGGCAGTGTGACGTAGAACAGTGTGGGAGGAATTGTACCGCACACCTGGGCGCCTCCACACCCGTACACGGTTATCATCAGTCCCTAAAACAAACCGAGACTCATCACTAAACACAACTTTTTGCCAATCTGTGACATTCCACATTGATCTGGCTTGGCAACACTGTAGACGCAGTCTCTGATCAATCCGACGATTTCTTCTTGGGTCGCTATTTTCAATGTGCCTGAGTGTACATGGCCAACATTATTTCAACTCGAGATGTCAAAACTCAATTTTTTTTATTTGTTATTAACACTGCTACATTTATTTCAGTCATTCAGTTTAAATAATAATAGTGATGCAAAATTTTAGACAAAGTGCGAAATGAAATGAAAGAATAAGCATAAATCAGAAGAAATGTCAAAGGACGGTAATTTTTATTCCAGCTCAGTTGATTTCATCGACATTACCAATATTGTTTCATTCGGTTTCAAAAATCAAAAGCTTGCTTTGTTAGATTACACATTTACAATAAACAGAACATGAGAGAAAAAGAACTTAAAATGAAAGTTAAGGTGAATCAAAATGTTAGCGTATAAGGTGAACATACCTGTATTTTATTATTGGGCCATTCGGCGAATTAATAATATCCGCCTCCCAAAAATTAAGTTAGGGGGCACCTCTGCTAGAGTTAGACTATTTCAAAAAGGGGAAGACGACTTATAACTCGAAAAAAAGAAATAAAAGTCGGATGGACTTATCAAATTATTGACGGCACTTTATTCTCTTCAGATGTATGTGATGTCACTCAAACAGTTTATTTTTTCAATTATACCATTTCAGGAGTTAGGGGTCCATACAAAATATTTTCTTTACGCTTATTTTCTAATGTACTTAAATGAAAATTTCGTAATTTACATTTCGCATCTTAAACGGAACTGAGGCATTTGCCAATTGCAACAAAAATTTGCAACTTCAAAAGTGGCGTTTTCTTAATGGGAAACCAAAAATACGAATTAAATTTTGAAACATACTTTTAACAAAATGTAGTTCGAAAAATTGAACCTAAATCATTTGAGGCTTTATATTTGGTTCATTATCAAAAGCCCAGCAGGTCAAGCCTGACTCGCTGACTTTCCTCCAGTTGACCCTATTAATCGCAACGGTCCTCCATCGGTTGATTCCCATTAGCTTTAGGTCTTTCTCGACATCATAAAACCATAGTCATCGACCCTTCAATTCTAACCCTTCAATATTCGAAAAAGTCACTTTTTTGGTAGTAACAGCATCAGCATATCTTCCTAGCCACCTAATGCGTGAAGCTTTACTCTCTCACAATATCGGTTCCGGCAAATTTGTCAAACTTTCTGTAAATTTCATGGTTGTACATGTACCTCCATCTATTGTTCTCTTGAATAAGACCAAAAAATTTTCTCAAGATTTTTCTTTCAAAAATTAGCAACTTTTCTTCTGCTTTATTGAGGGTCCAGCATTCGCTTCCATACAGAATAATAGGCCTGATTAAAGTTTTATACACTGCGATGCAAAAGTTTAGACAAAATGCAAATATGTGAATAAAAAGAAAACTATTCAACGAAATGCTTTCAAATTTCTACTACAGGTACACAATATGGTCCCAAATACGTGTCTGGAGTTCGTAACTGTTAACTATAACTGGAATCAAATTTTGGATATGACAAAAGATATTTTTTTACATTGTTGCAAAAGTTTAGACAATAGTCAGATTTTATGCAAATATCCCTTGAAATGTGATTGGTGGAGGAAATGCGGGACTTTTTTATTCATTTATAAAGTGCAGACATTGCTGAATAAATAATCAAAATCTCAAAAGCTCTTTAGCTCTCGTGTAAAGAAGATGAGAAAGTTTGGAAGCCGAAACTTGAAAATAAACCTACTTTATTAATTTTTTGTCTTTTAAATTAGCTCGAGTATGGTAGTATATTGTGTTTTACTTTGTGGACAGCAAATTTAGACATGCGTATCGATCAAAAAGTCTAAGAAAAATTACATTTCATAAGGATGAAGGAATTGAAAAAACGGCTCAGACTGACGATTCGCCCCTTAATCCTACAAAACTTCAACTTGGGTCAAAAACGGCACGTGACAGCATAAGTAGATGAACAACTGAATCGGAATGCATAAAAAAAAAAACTAAGAATTGTGCTTGAGCCTTTTTGGACAGTGTCCCAAATAAGCCGGATTTTATTGGTAAAAGCAGCACAGCATATGATCATTGGATATTTCTCAAGTTCCGCGAAAAGAATTATAATCCATCTAGGCCATCCCAATTTCAATAATTTTTATCAAAGAAAGTACCATTCATTTTTTAGTCACGATGATACATATGCTGCTTTTCACATTAAAATCTGGCTTATTTGGGACACTCTGTCCGAAAAGGCTCAGGCACAATTCTTTGTTTTTTTTTATGCATTCCGATTCAGTTGTTCATCTACTTATGCTGTCACGTGCTGTTTTTGACCCAAGTTGAAGTTTTGTAGGATTAAGGGGCGAATCATCAGTCTGAGCCGTTTTTTCAATTTCCTTCATCCTTAAGAAATATAATTTTTCTTGGACTTTTTGATCGATACGCATGTCTGAATTTGCTCTCCACAAAGTAAAAAACAATGTACTACCATACTAGAGCCGATTTAAACGACAAAAAATTAATAAAGCAGGTTCATTTTCAAATTTCGGCTTCCAAACTTTCTCATCTTTTTTACACGACAACTAAAGAGCTTTTGAGATTTTGATCACTTATTCAGCAATCTGTGTACTTTATAAATGAATAATACAGTCCCACATTTCCTCCACCAATCACGTTTCAAGGGATATCTGCATAAAATCTGACTATTGTCTAAACTTTTGCAACAATGTAAAAAAATGTATTTTGTAATATCCAAAATTTGATTCCAGTTATAGTTATAAGAACTCCAGCCACGTATTCGGGATCATATTGTGTACCTGCAGTAGAAATTTGAAAGCATTTCGTTGAATAGTTTTCTTTTTATTCACGTATTTGCATTTTGTCTAAACTTTTGCATCGCAGTGTAAAGGCTCAACTTCGTGTTTAGGGAAATAAAATAAACTTAGAAATGAATTGATTTCTGAGGCCAAAACAACTTCTATTAGCCAAAAAAATAATTCTATTAATTTCCATTTCCAGATCGTTGCTACATGAGATGTTTTACAGTTTCAAAAGTGTAGTTCTGCAAAGGAGACAAATCAGGATATTTATTAGTTGAGATTAAAAATTGTTTTGTCCGCATTGATAACAAATCTCATCTCTTTTGCTGCTCTTTCGAGCGCTACAAAAGCATTGATAACGGAGCTTCCAATGATATCGATGTCGTCTGCAAAAGCGAGAATTTGCGCTACGAAGCGAAAGCTTAAAAATTGTTTGTTGCTTTGAAGAAAATTTGAATCTGAATCTGAAACTTGAATCTAAAATTTGAATCTAAAATTTGAATCTGAAAATTTAGGCTTAGGCTAAGCCTAAATTTTCAGAACTCATGACTGCAAGTTTGTGACTTAATAACTCCGTAAGTTAAAAACGTACTTTTAAAACATATATTTTCAAGTTCTCTGGAAAATCTCTATTTGGAAAGATGAAAGTCCCCGAGGTGGAGTGACAGATATTGCTCTCAGTAACTGGGTAACTGGGATGGCTGCAACTCAAGATATCGTCGGCACCATTAGTGGAGAAGCAACTGGTCAAATTTTAAGTTCCGTGCGCTTTTTGTTATACAATTATGGCAGTTGGTTTTTCTGAAAGGTATTGGCACCAGGAATACGAATTCGGATGTTGCCACCCCCAAAAATAGTGCAGGGGGCGTAAGGGTGCCAAAGTTTCTTCACTAAAATAAATACATATATCTTCATTATTTCATGGCTTACAACCAGTTCTCGAAGCGTAAAATGCTTAAATCCACTTAATAATAACATTATAATGCATAAAAAGCTGAATTCAAATTGCTGACACGGGCTTCGGAGCTATTAAGAACTCCTTTTTCAGTGCATAAGATGAGAGCTTATGAATGAAATTTCATCCGGCTGAAGATGTTTTTTTTTTTTTTTTTTTTTCATGGAATAGAGGTGCCTTGTTATCAAGCCAATCATTTGGACAATCAAGGTGGGGAGGGTGAAAAATTCATGTTTTTATTTATTTATTTATTTATTGATCAGGGAGAGGGGTTTAATTGCCCCTGTAATCTGATAACTCGTCCCTCTTAAATAGCAATTTTTTTTCTTCTTTTTTTGCCCACCACAATTTTATTTATTTTTTTTTTGCTTAAGCACTGTTCATGGAAGTTTTTACAGTCACAAATGTGCTTTAAATAATATAAGCCAACGATACTCATTGTTAGTGATCTGAAATATGCCTGATTTTTTAAGTTAAAATAATGAGAGAAAGATTTTTAAAGTGTATTCATTCAAATAATAATATAATGACAACATTAATGAACCCAAATTTTCCATGGACTGCTTAACATTGTGTTTGTTTCTGTTGCTGAGTGTAAAAAGTAATTTTAAACAAACTAAACATTTATTGAAACAAAAATGTTTTATTTCATTATACCTCAATATACATTTTCAGCTGCATTTGTGTGCAAACGAAATAGATAAATAAAAACATCAAAGTAGAACTATAATATTACAAATAACAACACACACGCAGTCATTTGACGGTAGCATTTGAAAGTAGCATTTGAAAGAAAATGTAATAGATATATTTAAATCAACCCATGAATTAATTTTTCATATTCTTGATTGTTTTGAAAAGACATTGCTGGGAAGAATTTTAAAACAATAAGTCAAATAATAAAAATATATAATACAAATTAAAAATCAGTAGCATTATCAGATTTATCTGAACTGCTCTCCTCATACCAGTTAAAACAGTGATTTTGATCATCTACATCCAAACATTCACTCATGTCCGTACATGGAAATCCGTTACGTCTGCATGTGCACAGCAGTGTAGAACATTTACTTTTTTTGCATGAGCATTTTACCAGTTCTAGAATCGCCTATGGAGCAGGTTCCATTCTGGTCATCTGGGGAACAAATCTGCTGTCTTGCATTTCCCAACCATAACCAGCATCTGGCCGTGGAATATTCGGACATGCAATGACATCATTTTGCTATATCATGGCCAGATAATGTGCTCTCATGATGGCATAGCGAAGAGCTGATTGTGTTGGTGGCATCTTCTTTGATTCGGCAATTTTCTTGTGAAATAACATGAACCGAACAGAGCCAACATCTGATTTGAAACAGTCTGGCAGGCAAATTTTTTCAAACAAGATGTTCTAATGCACCCAAAATATCTTCAGATGGTGTAGAATTAATTCCTAAATTTGCAAAAGTTTGCAAAATATTTTTATCAAACTGCTGTAAGGCTTTCCAGCAGGAGAGTTTACATTTTCCAGCAAACATTCCTATAGTGTCGCATTCAGTAAATGCATGAAAGTTAGGCAAGGCTTTTACTTTTTCTTCTCCTAAAATATTATATATTGGTTTGAAAGCAATCTGTTTTTCTTTTACCGCTTCCTACTAGCATGACAAAGGGTATCGCCGAAGAGCCAATACAACATCTGTATCTGGAGAGTAAATATGAATAGTAGAGGCACCTCGTAAAGTTGAATCAGCAGCGTGTAATATTAACAAGGACAAATGTGTGAATGTGTGGATGTAGATGATGACAACCACTGTTTTAACTGGTATGAGGAGAGCAGTTCAGATGAATCTGATAATGAAACTGATTTTTAATTTGTATTACATGTTATTATTTGACTTATTGTTTTAAAATTCTTCCTAGCAATGTTTCTCTCATTTTTTTTTAATTTAAAAATTCAGGTATATTTCAGACCACTCACAATGAGTATCACCGGCTAATACAATTTAAAGCACATTTGTGGCTGTAAAAAATTTCTTTAGCAGTGCTTTAAGATACAAAAATTGTGGTGGGCGAAAAATGACGAAAAAATAGCTATTTAAGAAGAACAAGTTATCAGATTAGCGGGGGCAATTGAACCTTCTCCCTGATCAAATAAATAAATAAATAAAAACATTAATTTTTCAACCCCTCCCTCCTCCCCAGGAGGGGGGGGGGCGATTATAGTCCCAGGCAAAAGTGAAAATTCAATGAAAACTATGTGCTGAAGGATAAATGCGTACACAAATGTGCATTTGCATTTTGTTTCTAAAGGAGGGGGGGAGGCAACCCCCCTCACCCCGCCCTTGGCTGTCCAAATGATGGGCTTGTTAACAAGGTACCTCTATTCAATGAAAAAAGCACCTTCAGCTGGATGAGTTTTCATTGATAAGCTTTCATCTCATATATTGAAAAAGGAGCTCTTAATAGCTCCGAAACACGTGCCAGTAATTTGAATTCAGCTTTTTATGCATTATAATGTTATTATTAAATGGATTTAAGTATTTTACGCTTTGAAAACTGGTTGTAAGCCATGATATAATGAAGATATAATTATTTTAGTGAAGAAACTTTGCCCCCCCCCCTTACGCCCCCTGCACTATTTTTGGGGGTGGCAACATCCGAATTCGTATTCCTGGTGCCGATACCTTTCAGAAAAACCAACTGTCATAATTGTATCACAAAAAGCGCACGAAAAACCAGTTGCTCCCAGACTACATGCTAAAATAACGAAAGTGAAAAATCGCGTTTTTAAGTTCGAATTTTACAAATAACACAGGTCTGCGATGAAAAAATTGTTGCATATTTAACTATTGGCTTCAACAGTTTTATGCTCTGATTACGGAAAAAATAGTAAAAAAAATTCCATCACCCTCAGATAAGTCACAAATTTCGCCTTAAATTTGCTCATTTTTAGGGTTTTCAGGTTCAAGATGCGCAAGATTTTTCAATATCCTATAATATAAGTGTTAAATTTAGTCTGAATAATAGAGCTTACATGGTGAAGATGTTATAAAACAATGTGAGCACGTTACATGCAAAAAAATTTTTATTTATTTGAATAAGACAATAAATCTAAACTGGAAAAATCAATTTCCTACTAAATCAAGACAATTCTCACTCAGTTTCCCTCCCCATTCTTACTGTGCACTAGGTCTCATAAAGAATGTAGTGAGCCGTGACCCTGATTGCAATCAGTGACTCAGTGTGGAGCAATAGCCACTGTGGTATACAGATCTAACTCTGTATACCACAGTTTTCTGCTCTTATGAAGTAATGGCTACTAGAGAATGATTCAACTCTCCTAACTGTTTCTGCTACATTAGTGGGTCTTAACGGTTAAGAAGCAACAAAGGAACATTTCTAATTCTTTTAAGAAGATGTATGTTGTATAATTTGGTGTTAAACTAGGAGGGAAGATAAATCTTGGGCTCCCCGTATAGTGCATTCTGTGTGTTTGAAGAACTGAGACAATTGTTCCAAGGTAAGAAGAAATCACTTCGTTTTGGATTACCCATGATTTGAAGAGAGCCTGAAAATCACAGTGGGGTCATTCCACGTCAAGTGATCCAAAATCTGAGAAAAATTTTACCTTACATTTTTATATTTCTTTCAAATTTGGTTCATCAATTGTACCCCTTGAGGTAATTAAGTCTCAATTTTTAGATTTTTATCTCTATTATTTTTTCATTTATGAGACTTTGAACTTTGGAAAAACTCTCGTTTTTCCATGGATAAGGGAAGATAAAAGGGACCATAACTCGGCACCAAATATATATAGAACAATTTAGTATATAGCATTTTAAAGTACTTTAGTTGTCGCTTCTTAATTTGATATGCAACATGACTAATTTGATAAAAATTTTCTTTTTCAAAAAATGAAATTTAAATTTCAAATTTAAATTTCTCAAAAAACATGTAATGAATTTTTTTCAAAAAATTCTCAAATTCTTGTGTATTTTATCTATGTTTGTAAAAATTTTTAGGTTGGGATCTCAATGGGATCATATTTTTTGAATTTTTGGACAAAACTGTATAGGAAAAAAAATGATATTGTTTAGATTCTATTTATTTAAATACTAAGTTGTCTGGCTTGTGATGGTCTAAAAAGTAGTAAATAAACACGAATATGTTTAAAGTGAGCTGGCATGAGCTTATAGATTTGTCAGGTTCATCCCCCCCTCCCTCCCCCGCACAACCACTTTTTTTTTTCAAAACTGTTCAAAATGTTTTTAAAAAAACTTTTTGATACAAAATGAATAGTAAACTTGTTTAAAGCTGGTAAATGGGTTCCCTTATAACTAGACGAAGTATCCCCCTCACCACCCAAATATACCATTCACACTATACTAATATGACGTCCAACCTCGGGATTGAATTGAGGATTGTTTTCACCCTAGGTATATATATTGTTTTACAGACGAAGTGTTTCTTTTCGATCCGAACTTCAAAGTGTACTTCCATTCAATATCTGAAATTTAACTTTGATTCATTTCATCTCCTACCCCAGCACCAATCTTCAATTTTGAAGGGAGGAAATAAATGGGTCGCCCCATGATCATAGCAAAGAGCAAAATAGCACTGTTTCTCCTTGTTCTCATCGTTTTTTCTATTCTTTTCGCACAAAACTGAAAATAAATCAAAATATCATATGTGTCTGTGTCCCCATAACTATCTTCCCACATTATCTAGTGTACAGCTGTTATTTAATTTTTTAACTTGTTTGTGTTCTTTTTCATTTTGTTGTAAAAGAAAGTAATGCAGCAAGATATATCTAAAAATATATATATTAAACAAACACTGCTTTTTTGATCATAACCTCTCATGTTGTTTAACTTCTGTACAGTTTGCTCCTCCCCTTTTCCTACCTTCCCGCTCCAAACTTTTATTTTTTTATCATCCCGTCTAACCCCATTTCAAAGCCTTAGTCTCTACTGATGTCTGGTAGTGTTTCAGTTTGTTCTGTTTGTTACTCTTTCCTATTAGCTCATGAGCTTTGTCCAATAAGAGAAAGGAAAGGCAGTGATGGGGACTGACATATAACCTGATACTTTGATTTCTTTTCAGTTTTGTGTGAAAATAATGGGAAAACATTATGAGAACAAGGGGAAACAGTGCTATTTTGCTGTTTCCTATGATCTTGGGGCGAACAGTTTCTTTTCTTCCTCCAAAATTGAAGATTGGTGCTGAGGAGGGGATGAAATGAGTCATAAGTTTAAATTCAGATATTGAATGGAAGTACACTTTGTGAAGGTCGGATTGAAAAAATAAACACTTCGTCTGAAAAACAATATATACCTAGGCGGAAAATAATCCTCAAATCAATCCCCGGGTGAGACGTCATATTAGTGTAGCGTTAATGGTACAGTTGGGGGGGGGAAGGGTTTTACTTTGCCTTGTTATAAGGAAACCCATTTACCAACTTTAAATAAGTTTACTGTTCATTTTGTATCAAAAGGTTTTTTTAGCATTTGAAACAGTTTGGGGGAAAAAATGGTTGTGTCGGCAAGGAAGGGGGGGGAGCTGACCAATTTACAAATTAATGCTAGCTCACTTACCTAGAGTAAAAATAATAGTCAATTCAATCCCCAGGTTAGATGTCACAATACACTGCTCAAAACAATTAGGGGAGCAATTAGGGGGTGGTTTTGACAAAATTACGCAAATATGTATACCAATAAGTAACTTAAAACGAATCGTTCTTAATTCAAAGCCTACCAGGAAACGAAATAAGATAATTTTGTGAACAAATTAAAGTTAATGAGGCCAAAAACCAGAAAAAGAAGATAAGTGCGGAAATCCGGATGTTGCAGAAGCTTCCGTTTTATTTGCCGTAACTGTTAAATTCGATAGCGCAGTAGTTTTTTTACATTTTTTTCTGGAGACAAGGTTACTTGAGAATGTCTCAACAACGTGATTTACTGGAATCCATGCCATGGCATGTTAAAGGCAGGCTGGAATCCGGGTAAACACAACGTTGTGTCGCGGATGATGTTGGAGTCATCAGAAGTGTTGCAAGGCTGTGGAAACGACTCCAAGAAACAGGAAATGTTTGACATCGATCAGGGCAAGGTCGGCCATGCGCCACTACAGCAACTGATGACCGGTATATACGGTTAACAGTCCGTCGAAACAGAATTGAGAATGCTACGCATCTGCAAAGGCAGTTGCTCTTGGTAATATTACGAAGGGTGTCCAGCCAATCAGTAAGTAATGGGCTTCATGAGGGAGGGCTCTATGCACGTAGGCCAATGGTCTAAATTTTGTTGACCCCACGCTACTGTGTGGCCCGAAGAAGACGGACTGCTGAACATCGAAATTGGGAGCAACAGGGTTGGAGCCAAGTGCTGTTTACAGAGGCGTTGCAATTCAGTCTGGAGAATGACAACGGACTTGTTCTGGTATGGAGGGACAGGGGCACTCGAAATAATCCCGCGTTCGTTCGTGAAAGGTCACAAAACAGACGAGCTGGTTGGGTGGTATGGGGTGGAATCAGCATAGGCGGACGTACGGACCTATGTATCATTTGGAATAGCACTTTGACGGGCAGAGGGCATACAGACGAGATACTGAGACCTCATGTCATCCCTCACGCTTAAGCTATTGGATATTCCTTTGTTTTTCAAAACGATATTGCTCGACCGCTGAGATCTCGTCTGATGGAGAACATGCTTGAAACTGAAAAAATACAGCGTATGGAATGGCCAGCGTGCTCTACTGATCTGAATCTAATCAATCATGTTTAGGACATGGTCGGACAATGCATTGCTGAGTGACAAAGGTCGCCTGTTACTGTCCGAGACTTGGAGATTGCACTTCTTGAGGAGTGGAACAGTACTTCCCAAATTCAGACCATAAGCTTATCGCATCCTTACCAAACAGGTGTGCAGCAGTCTTAACTGTTCAAGGAGACCACACGCCTTATTAAAACACATGCAACATGTCTAAACAGTACCTTTTTTTTCATTTTTTACATGTAACCAAAATGTTGCCCAAAATCACCTTTTTATGTTTTTTCCACATTTTCAAAGAATTCAAGATTAATTCCAAAGTTTTTAGGTCTTTTTTTCTGTATTGTGCATTGATACACACGTACTATCCATTGTACGCCAATCCGTGGCTGTCTTGCACGGTTTTCTTCACTTTTTTGCTTGCTCCCCTAATTGTTTTGAGCAGTGTAGTACAGCGTTTATGATATATTTGGGTGGAGGAGGGGATACTTAGTCTAGTTATAAGGAAACCCATTTACCAACTTTAAATAATTTTTCTATTCGTTTGGTATCAAAGTTTTTTTTAACATTTTGAACAGTTTTGAATTAAAAAAGAGTGGTTGTGCGGGGGAGGAAAGAGTGAGGGGTTGAACCTGACAAATCTATAAGCTCATGCCAGCTCACTTTAAACATATTCATGTTTGTTTACTACTTTTTAGACCATCACAAGCAAGATAACTAAATAGATAAATAAATAGAATCTAAAAAATATTATTTTTTTTCCTATACAGTTTTATTCAAAAAAATATGATCCCATTGAGATCCCAATCTAAAAATTTGTACAAACATAGATAAAATACACAAGAATTTTTGAGCATTTTTTTTAAAAAATTCATTATGTTTTTAGAGAAATTTAAATTTGAAATTTAAATTTCATTTTTTGAAAAAGACAATTTTTATCAAATTGGTCATGTTGCATATCAAACTAAGAAGCGACAACTAACGTACTTTAAAATGCTATATACTAAATTGTTCTATATATATTTGGTGCCGAGTTATGGTCTCTTTTAGCTTCCCTTATCCATGGAAAAACGAGGGTTTTTCCAAAGTTCAAAGTCTCATATATGAAAAAATAACAGATAAAAATCTAAAAATTGAGACTTTTGATTACCTCAAGGGGTACAATTGATGAGCCAAATTTGAAAGAAATACAAAAATGTAAGGTAAAAAACGTTGGATCACTTGACATGGAATGACGCAGTGATGAGTGGAATTTTCGTTCTTTAGTGCAAGGTTTCAATTTGAAAAACAGAAAAAATTTCATACACAACCAACATACGTTCGGCTATTCGCCTGGTTCCTCAAGGACCTGACTTGCCTAATTCCTTCTCAATGACTTATAATAGCTTTGCAACACATGTCCATCACTTTTATGCTCTTTTCAGCTAGGTTTATTTTTCTTTTTCTTTGTTAAAATAAAAAAATAATAAATTATCCGTTTTTTTGTACTTTTTTCCAAAACTTCAACTTTATTTTGTAGGCAAGCCTTACGTGATAGAAAAAAACCAATGCCAGTTTTGAAATCAGCGCAAAAAAGTATACCAAGATCAGTTAACTAAATCAAAACAATTTTTAAAAAGTGTTTTTGCAGACCTGTGTAATTAAAATTAAAATGATACCTTCGAACGATAGTTTTACACTTAAAGATAGGGTTGGTTAGGTAAGTGGGCCCCCTTTTTAGAACAGCTGGTTTTTGAAGCCTTATACAAAAGTTTTAAAGCAAAACAGCTTAAATTTTTTGACTTATTTTGTCTTGGACATTATTGATAATCACAAGTTCAGCATTGTTTTCTAAAAAGTGCTTTAAATATTTTTACCTATCTTATTCTTTACAAAATGGTGTGGGTGGTCCACTTACCCCCTAGGATGGGGTAGGTGAGCCACCCTCCATTTATTTATATTTAAAGTGAGCATTTCTAAAAAAGGGTTTGCGGGTCCTGTCTGATAAACAGGGTAAATTTGATATTTAGTTTCATTCACTACTTTTACGTGTGTTGTTTTTAAACCTTCAAATACCCAATATTTTAAAAAAGAGCCCTTGTATAACTTTTTATGGTAATTTGAAGTAATTGTTTATGACCTGTTTAATAGAACTTATAAGTGTGACGATTAGTCCCAGTTGTAAGGAGTGGGGGGGGGGGGTGGATGTGAGGGGGAAAATTAAATTATAAAATGTATTCAGTGTATATAGCACCATCAAACTAGCATTATTATAACCAAGTTTCATACACATATAAGTGATTCCAGTCGTAAAATAAATAGCTCTACGGATTAACGAAAGGAAAAAGTCATTTTCAAAATTTGATACACGTACCGTAATATCTCATGGTTTATCAAAGATATTTTCTGTCATTATAAAATGATAAAAGTTCTTGAAATTACTAATTTAAGTATTAATGAGGGTCTTTTAGTTCACATTGGGCATGCATTGATTTTAAATGTTCAATGCAATTTGCCAAGTTCAAGCAGGGCAAAATGAAATAGTCCACTTCACTTAGTTCATTCCCTTATTTACTTATTTTTCACTATTTTGTTCCCTCATTTATTTTTACTCATGTATTTACTAATTGATTCATTTATTTAAAATTTTTTCATTAATTTTTCACATTCATTTAATGAAAAATAATTAATGCCCGTCATTTCAAGTATTTCCGGAAGGGGGGGGTCAAAGGGTGCAAACACAATGCAATTTCATCAGAAAACAAAAGCCACGCCCACTTATTGAGAAATACATTGTTTATCTCAAAGCCAGGGGATCAATTGACCCCCCTAAATGACGAGCCTGCTTTAACCCATGGTTTTTTGAGATGAAAATGGGAGGGGGGGGGTACAGCTTAAAATAAAGTATCCTTATAGATTTTCATGCAGTTTCTAAATAGGTAAAATCTGAAAGTTTTACTTGAATTTTCTAAAGTAGCTGGAGACATATTTTCGTTTCAGATCGTCAAAATCTAGAAATAGATGCCGACAGTGAAAGTTTGTTTGAAAGTGTTATTGAGATGAAGAATCCAAAAGGCTGGTTACTTAGTTCCCGATCAGGTGATGATGAAATCAGCAAATTAGAATTCATCGAAAGGGAAATAGAGCATCGGCACAAAAATCCTCTAGGAACGTTGGTTACTTTAGAGAAGTCTGAAAATGCCTCTAACTCGAATGCACTAAAAGATGGAGTGAAACTCATTGAATCTGAAAATTACAAGTGCGAAGAAAACATAATAGATAAAACTATCATCTGCAAAGAAAGATCCCAAGATTCAAGTGCAATTGAAAAGCCTTTATTGTCGAACTTTGAAACTCAACCAGATGTTTCAGATTCTGCTGTTGCTGCTGCAACATTTCCAGATTCCTCCGCTGACAGTAGCCTCGAGATGATTTTTAAACTGGAAGAGTTGTTTGCGAAGATGATGGATACACATACCACAGCCAAAGGAATTACTGATGAAAAAAAGTCCAACTTTACGTCTTTTGTTTTCAATCCCGCTGCACAACCTGAAGAAAAATTTCAAAACTGCACAACACCGACAAATGAGACCGGTCACTGCAGATATATACAACATTGCTTAATTCCCAGTATTTTAGGAAATTTAAACCAGTTTATGCAGTATGTGTGCATAATCGAAGGTGGTTTTATTGGAGTGTGCTGCCCTGAATTGCCAGTGACTGAAGTGGACGTGGAATGGCCAGAAAATGAAACTTCTGTGGAAATGAAAGAGACAGTTAGCAATACTTCTCAAGTCGAATCCGGTAAGTGAAATTGCGCAATAAATTATAATAGTTTTAAATTTAAAAGCCCAAAACTTGCTTTGCCATCGACTGTGCAAATGTCACATTTCACTCACTTCTTTCAGCACCGCCTTTAAAGTTTAAATATAAGCTGTTATGTAGTAAAACTAGATGTAACCCAAACGGTTTCCTGCCCAAGGATTCGATCACAACTAAGATGTGACTCTTGAAAAGAACGTTCCTAAAATAATTGAAAATGCAAAAACGACACTTTCGCTCTCTGACGACGAAATATTGAGTTTTAGAAATGCAGGTCTTGCAAAGCCACTACTCATTCATGGCAGTTAAAAAATACGCAGAACTCAAAATCGCTAATTTTAGAAGTGTGACGGTTTTGAAAGGAGTGAGTGAAATGACATCTGATCCTCTTCCCTCTTTGTGCCACTTTTAAATCTTAGCCCCTCTCCTTTTTACTGCCACACTGTTTTTCCATAAGTATAATTTTAGATTTAAAAAAAAAAAAAACTGATGTCGCAATTGTTGCTTCCTCCCTCCCCTTGTCAGAATTTTATTTATACTTCGTTGGTAACACACGATTATTGTAGAAATGTGAAGGGAGGTTTGGCAGCCCCTCAATTTTCCTCAATGGTATATTAATAGTAAGAGTCTAATAGCAAGTCTAGCTTTAGGCTTGGGGGAGGGGGATCATTACTAGCATATGAGCGAAAAAATTCGGACAATTTCATTACATAAGCCAAGGAAGGTAACTAGCATGGGCCAATAGTTTTAAGTGCAGCAATGGCAAAGATCCCCCCCCCCTCCCCCTGGAAACATTTCGAAATTCTCGTCCTAAATTTTCAGTTTAGACGATCTCTAACGATTTTAGGATAAGATGAGGCTCATAGATTTTTGTGAACGCTTTGAGCTCAAAAACTTTACAGAAATAAAACGTTAGATGGGGGTGTAGAGGGATCGGGAAAGCTCCCCAAGTTTACGAACGTGAATAGTCTTATAACAAGCAGTTGATGACCATTTTTGTTATTGTTGAGGGAAGGGATGGGGTTCGGGAGTCTCTGTCAGACATTTCTTTAAATTGAGGTAACAAACACTTACAGGCAATTTTTGATAACGGTAGAAGATAGGGCTTGGTTTTGGAGACTTCCCCAGAAAACTTCGAAATTGAAGTTCGAAAACAACATTTTAGGGGAGTTTCAATCATTGGGGGAGGAGCACCCGGAAAATTTTCGGAATTTAAGCCTCAAAATACACAATAGTAAGTTACTTTATATGACGGAGTGTTTTTCAGACAGTCTCCAAAGGATTTTTGAAATTTGTCCTAAAATCACAATTTTAGACGATCTTAAATTATGTGGAGGGGGACAGCAGGCCCTGGATTTTCTTTTTTAAATACCAATTGATAGCTACTTTTCATGAAATTAAGGGGTGGCAATAGATTCGGGACTCTTCCCCAGAATATTTTCAAAACTCCTAAGAATGCAATTATGGACCATCTTTAACGTCAGAGTAAGAGCGTACATAGTCAGTAGCATTCATAGACTTAGGTGCGCCTCGCTAAGCAAGGTTGTGCCCCCTATTAACAAAAAATATTTTTCCCCTTGTAACTCAGTGTTATTTTTCTGAATCGTGCACCCTTCAACTTTGTGCGTCCCCCGCCCTTTTTTTGAAGTGGCTGCTATTTACTCACTGGTTGGAGTACAGAGGCTATATCCCAAAAAATATTCGAAAGTGTTTCAAAAACGAAATTTAACTAGATTGCTGAAGAAAAATGAAATGGAGGGCTGTTTCGCGGAACTTTGTAGTGATTGAAGAACTTTGCAGATATTCTTAGACGTTGTGGGGAGGTCAAGGGCTATGGTGAGAAGGAGGAGGGGGGTTGACGCAGTCCCATAGTCTCGCTCCTCGCTTCTGAGGCCCTACTCTAAAACTTAATGGAACTTCCAGTGACGTCTATTACTCCCCGGAAGAACAGCCGGAAAAATAGTCGCTTGTCAAATTTTGTGCTACTCTAAAAGCCCTAAATGTGCCCAAGCGAGAATTTTCTCTCCTTCTGCCGCGTATCGAGAAGGAAAAACGATTGACCAATCAAATGACACTATCTCACTCGCGTTACATCAACATTCGCGCGTGCATTGCTTTAACCCTTTGCACTCGAGGCCTTTTTCGCTTGCGCGAACCAGCAACTCGAGACGATTTCGGCCAAATTCGGCGAACACATTACAAGTAATTGAAAAACATTTATAAGCAAACAAACATATATAAATAATAAAATTTCACTAGTTTATTTATTTATATGTCGAAAACAAGAAATTTTATTACGTATTACAAAATTTTAATAAATATTACACTTTGTAATTAGTTTTGGTATGATTTTGTAAAACAATATCCAAAGTTCCCATGTTGAACTGCTTGCACCTTCCATAGTTTCACTTTCAACATCACTCTCAGCTTCACTGTCGCTCTCTATAATTCTAATATTCCGTCGTCTTACACCTCTTACTGTATCACTGTCTTCACCACTGGATTCTTTCGTTTCGCGGCGTAATCCGTCGGAAATTGATGTAAGTTCATCATCCAAAGCGGCAAAATCGAATTCGTCCGAACTCGAGCTGATTACTGCCCAGACTGTTTCAAGCGAATGCTACGCTGAGACTAACTAAATTGAGCTAAGATTTGGCTACAATGTAAGCAGAACCTAGTCCACGAAAGTACTTCCGAGAAAACTATCTTATCGCATATTGTAAATAAGGAGATCCAGTTACAAAAGACCATAGCGTCGTAGCAGCGTAGTTCCATTTAAAGTTTTAAAACACTCGGGCGCCGCAGCAGCGTCGATCAAGTTGCCACTTCGAATCGGCCGGGCGCCGTATCGGCGCCGCTCGAATGCAAGGGGTTAACTTTCTGGTTTAGCTTAGCCTCCGAAATAAATGGCAAAAAGATTCGAGAGCCAAATATTAAAAGCATTCGGCAGATTAAGATGTTGTGTTTCAGGAATTTAAAAATATTAGAATTTTAAATCGCAATTATTACATCTTTTCAACACATACGAGCGCACAAGCGTAAGCGAAATAAAGTGTTGAAATACATTATACGAATTCATCTCAATGTATCAAATGCTTCAACTGAACATGAAAAAATTTATAAATACTTTTAAAAAATAATACTAATATTTAAAAATATTTTTTAAATTAAATCATTTAACTTCATGACTTTGTTTTCGTATCTTTGTTTTTAGCGATATTTTGACTTTATCGCAATAATAGTTTAAAATTCAGGCTTTAAATACTATTACTTAAAGTAAAAGTCCCCTTTTTGCGTTACTCATTTTTGTTTTCGCAAGAATAGTTGTATTTTCAGTCTTTAAATACTAAGTAAAGACTTTTTTGTGTGTAATGCAGAAGAGAAAAATGAGTTTCCAAATCACATGTCTGGGCCGGGCAAAATTAAGGCATAGGTATATGAGGCACAGGTCCAGGGCACCAACGTTTGGGGGGCCTTAAATCCATCTGAAGTTTTTAAAATGGAGAAATTTCATATCGCAATATGATAAGATAAAAAATAAATTTAAAAATACTCTTTCGAAAACTTGAAATCCAAAATATTTTACTACTTCATTAAATTGTGTTTTTTTTGGGGGGGGGGGGCAGCACATAAAGCTCGTGCTCAATGTCCTACAAAGTCTTGCCCTAGGCATCACTTTTTCAAAATTTGTATTTAAAACATTTGTTGTTTGAGAGGGGTAAAAATTAGTACATGTGCTGTGCTTTTTGCAATGAGTTTGATACTCAATTTTGCTTTTCGCGATATTTTGGCCTTTTCGCAATAAGATATTTATATTTACTCTCTAAATATTAAGAACAAGTCCCTATTTTTGGGGCAATGCATAAGAGAAAATAGGAGATCCTAAATCACATGTCTGCGGATCTTTTTTTCAAAATGCATTTAAAACACTTTGTTTGAGAATTGAAAGAAACAAATTCATGTTTTATGCTTTTTCTATAATTTTAAGACTTGAAAAACGATGATTCAATTATTCTGTGAGGAAAAATTAAACTTAAATACTATACGATAAAAACGAAATGCCCCCTCCACTCCCCTGATAGAAAATAGAATTTGAGTAAAGAGCTCATTTTATTAAAGGAAATGTACCTCCTCCCCCCTGGGTTAGATTGACACCCTGGTTAAGTAGATATATAAATTCAAGTTTTGGGCATACCTAAAGTAATTTCAATTTGCAAAATTTTGGCCAATTAATCAGTAAAATAAGATGATTATAGATAATCGGCAAAGTTGCACAGTTCCAATTACTGCCGATAAATGGATGCCTCTCCCAAATTCAAACTCAAAATTAAGAAAAAATCTTAACTCTCAATGTAAAAACATACTAAACCACATTTTCAGAACTTATAAACATTATACCACACTCCGCGTTGAGAAAAAATGGAATAAACAAACAGCTTCTCACTGCCGAGGAAGACATCCCACGTCTTCTTACCCTGTCGTAAACTTCTCGGCGCGATTCTAGATACCTTAAATTAGAAGTGGCTTTGAGATTAGCGATTATTCGTGTCTCACGAGATGTGACGTCACGGGGCACAAAAAACCCGTATTCTCGGTATCGACTATATTGACGATACAATGAGTAGGGTCCCTGGGTTTACTACTGCTCTCGAGTATTAATGCTACTCAAAAGTTTCTATTTTGTCCTAAATACATTAGTTTTTTAACTTGTAAATAAAAAAATTAAAGGATAATGTCGCGACCCAATAAGAAATGCTTCGCGACCAACAGGTTGGCTGTAAGAGCTCTTGAGAAGTGTTGTTCATTTGCGAGCGCTTTCTGTCCCCAAAGGAAGAATTCTACATTTGGGGCGGGGCGGCTCGTGCAATGTACTTTGGGAACCTCATTTGTCTATCAATATCAAAATAAGAGCTCTTGAGGAGCAGGAAATATGTAATATAGAAAACTAAATCAACTTATAGCTTTTAAATTAAATATATTTTTACAATGCTATGACTGAAGGCAATCCTTTCAATAATTTTCGATCTTGCTTTGTTTCAATAATGATCAAAGTTATGAAAAAATCCCATTAAACCTGTTGCACTTCATTTTCAGTGTGATAGATAAGAGAGAGGAAAAAATACATTTTGGCGGGCCCCTAAGGCCTCAGTTGGTCAATTTTTTGGTTTGTTAATTATTTTACACAAACTATATTTCACAAAAACGGCCGTCATGACGACATCTGCTATGTTTATTTGTTTTCTTCACTGCCTTCATCTAGCACTTTTTTTTTTTTTGGTTCAATTCAAAATGTTGAAAAAAGTGTTCCTTAAAAAAAGTTTAAAAATAGATCATTCAACGATTAAACTAATTTTTACCATTTTCGAAAATGGTTTGTGTAAACAGGTGATACTAAAATTCTTTGTTTTTCAACAAAAACTTCAAAGGAGTAAAAATTAGTGCTAAAAGATAAAAGAAATTGATAAATACATTAAAAAAAATAAAACTGAATACAGATTTCAATCGTAAAAACCAAACGTGACATTATTATGACACAGAGCTTAGCTTGTATTTTGAACGAGCGGTGGTAACTATAAATTGACACGTGCTCACAACAGTGTGTCACACGAAAACAATCTTCACACCCTACTCTAAATGCAAAAACTTTATTTTTATTTCAGCCTTGGTATTACATTTTTGAGAGAAGCTCTCATCTTGGGCAAAATTTCCATTGTGGTACCTCAGAGTATGGAGCATGTCCTTAAAAGTAACGAAAAAGTGGCACAAAATTGGCACCCTTGACGGTATATCACAGTATCTTTAAACGATTCAATTCATCCCCCCCTTTTTTTTTCTAGTTGAAATAGCGGAGCTTAGTTACAGTAAAATGTAAACTTTATTTTCTGTTTCAGAATGCGGTATAGCAACAAATGTAAGAATAGTTGGTGGATCGAATGCGGACAGGAAAGCTTGGCCGTGGATGGTAAGAACTGATTCTCTCTTGTTTAACATTGTACCGGTTATATACAGGGTGTTTCGTTAGAACTGTCATGACCTTTATTTTCGCGTCCCGGATGCAAAAATGCTCGAGATCAGAGTTAAGATGTTGAAAGTTTGGAACGAAAAAAAATGCTTAGGGTAGACTAGGGCATGTTTTCGCGGATTTTTTTCACCTAATTTTCTAATTTTTATGGTTCATTGCAGGAAATGTTAGTCATTATGGTCTTATAAAGCAGTTAATAAAGTTGAATTTTGTTCATTCAGTTTTTCTCCTGTTTGAATATTTAAGCGTCAAAAAAAAATTTTTTTTTTTAGGTCAAAGTCTGTTGCTTAAACCTGCCTCGTACACGGGGCACGTTTACGCATCAATCGGGGCAAATTTTCGCACGTTGTTAGTGGTACCAGGGGGTGAGGGAAATGCTTAAAAATAAAATGTTTTATTTATAACTTGAACATAGAAATTTCAATTGAACATTTTATTATCCCCCTAAAATATTTAAAAGATCATGAAAACCGATTTCTTCCAGTGGTTTGTTTTAATATTTCTACTTAATTTATTTACTCTGTACTATTCATTTTATTATTTGTAAAGCAGAGTATTGGACTCCTTCCTATGAGCCCCATGTTCCAAAAAATGTACACACAGTGGAAAAATCACATGATACATTTTGTTTCAGTCGCTTCGCAGATCTTCAATGCAGAATAGTGTTTTAACCAAGTCTCACTTTCAGAACGTCACTTTTTCATTATTTTGAGATTTGACTTAGTTCTGTTTTTTATTTTTATTTTTTTAGTGTAGTTCAATTCCATTTTGAAATAAGGCGAAAGACATAAAAATGAAATTCGTATGAAATAAAAAATACGCTACTTTTCTCGAGTCTTGGAGTGTATAGCTTACGAAAAAGTAAAAAAATGTCCTTAATGTTCACATTCTGCGAAGAAATTTGTTTGATATTAACACGGCGTAAAAAAATATATGAACGGAGTAATTTAACCTTATTTCAATCTTTGATAGATAAAAAGCGACTGAGGTAACAGGAATTATCGATTGGTTTTACATTATACCAATTTTTGAACTAAATTAAAAAGGATACTGAAATATCTTCACGCATTGGTGATTAAATGCATTACTTGATAATTCTATTAAATTTTGATACGTCCGTTGCACAAATCGTCAGTTTTTCCCTTTCTGAAAAAAATTTCTTATTGGATTTAATTCTTCTCAATTTTCTAACTTCATAGACATCCGATTGATATAGTAACCTATCAGAAAGTACACTAACCCTTTAACTGTCAAGTTATTTTGATTTTTTAACTTTTCTAAGCACAAACCCGAGAAACAGTCGGGTTTGACAAAGAGATGAAGTCGAAATAAACGCCTCCCGATATATATTCGGGTATAACAATACGATGCACTCACAAAAAAAAATTACCGAGTAATACTCGGGGTTGACATTTTCGAAAACCAGCTGTGCCCGAGACTATCTTGGGCATGACAGTGAAAGGGTTAAAGGGCTTTTTATCCCGTAACAGACGTAGCATTTTTCCATCCGTAACGGACTTCTCACATTCAGTAACAGACGTATCTTACTTAATGTGATCCTTACTCGTCAAACTCCTGTTACAATACTTGTCTGTCAGACAAATGAAACTGTAGACCTTGTTTCAGAAGGTAAACTACCTGTTAAAATTATTCCCCGAGAAACCACGAGATGTTGTAGAGATGAATGTATGAAAAACAATTACTTTAAATGTGCACATTCTCTAACTTTCGAGCGCGAGCTCTATGAATCTGCTATGAATGAAGAATAAATGAATGTGTTTCACAAATCCTGCATGAAGGAAATATCTATGAGCAAATGAAATAGTATCAGTGGGAGAAAACTAGAGAGCGAATGTTTATTCGCTTTAGAAAAATAATGCTTAAAGGCACGTAGTGTTAGATGGCAGCAGAGTTGCCAGATCTTAGAACAAGTAAATACGGGACAGGCTTCTAGGGATGAAGGTGGGGAATATTATGTTGAGGATAATTACTGGTTACGTTGTATTTTTAAGGGGTGGTAAACAAACATGTTTTAATAGCTTTCTGAAGATTCCTATCAATTTGTATGTTTATGGGTGAACACATTTTTGGAGGAGATCTAAACTCAAAGAATGAAGCAAATAATGTACTGAACAGTATACAGATCGACGTTGCTAGGAACAGGTGCTAATTAGGTTTTTACTTGCGCTCACGATAAGAGAAATGGTGCAATTGAGCAGTTTTCTTTTCAAATGTGACTACTTAATCTGAAACAGTAATGCAAGGAATTATGGAGTTAAACTTGTTTCTGAATGTCACATAGCCAATGTTGAAATCTGAATGAGTAAAATAATTTAATGAGCCGTTAATAAACATGTGGATTTTACAATTGATCAGACATAGAATTAAACGTTACAATTTAAACAAGCTAAAAGAAGTTAACAAAACCAAGCTAAAATTCAGAGCCTTAATGACTATTAATAAATTAATCCTATATCTTCAAAACCCATATTTTTGCTATTTGATTTAGTCCTGAAATAATTCTTTTAAAATTTTTATGTGTTATGAAATTCATTGCAACTTATATTTAATGAATTGATTCTCACAATAAGTTTTGCTTTAATTAATTGAACCTTAAATTAACTCTGCTTTAATTAACAGTTTCCTAACAAATGACTAATTAGAGTATCGCAAAGTGTTGTTTGGGGTTCCGGGAGCTCATTTCAAAGGGTCCGTGTCGTTTTTCTGAAAATAATTGGAGGACGAATAGCAATATTTAAATTCAAAACGAAAGCACATTTATAAAGAATAAAAAAGCTCTTTATGCATGCGCAGAGCGCAGAAAACCCTCCACTATCCTCAATTTTAACCCATATCTCCAATCCAAAAATAATAATTCTAATGAAATGATTACGACGCTGTCAGTTTAGGTTTGTGCCAACCACGGCTATTATATTAAGTAATGAAAACTAGGCAAGAGTTCTAAAAAGTATACAGAACAATGGATAAATAAATTAAAGAAAAAAAAACGTGGAAACATTATGAAAAATGCAAAAAAAGATTGAAATGTATCAAACCAAGTTTTTTTTTATTTTCTCGGATGGGGGAGGGTCTCCGTGGTGTCAGTAATTTGTAAGAGGGGTTCCGTGGAGATCTAGACTTATCTTCGACACTCATACCTCTTTGTGCAACTAAGCTATTAAGAACTTCCTTTATTGATGAAAACTCATCGTATAGATCAGTGGTCCTCAACCTTTTTACAGCTACCGCCCCCTTTAGAACTGGAAATGTTTTCAACGCAACCTTTGCGTACGGACGTGAAACTGGAAGATGGAGAGGAGGTAAAGCAGTTTTTTTGGTAGGTTTAACCCTATAATTTTGCCCAAATAGAAAGTCGAAAATATCTATAGAGTAAAAAAAAACGTGTGCTTCAAAAGTTTTTTATACTTTATTAAAAAAAATCAAAAAACGGGTATTTTATTGCTCCAAAAATCTGCGTCAAAGAATCAACCAAGTGCCTAGAATGGTTGCTTTAAATGAGTGACCCATTTTGAAAGTAATTAAGAGACAAAGCTGTTTGAAATAAAAATGCATTGTTTTCAACATTTTTATTTGAAAACCCATATATTTAAAAAAAAGATTGCGTTTAAATAGTTCAGCCAAACTGTCCAATCCCAAACAGTGTTGTTCTTATTTACTTGCAACTGTGCAATACGAATCCCTCATTTATTACATACTGATATTCCACTTTACTGCGGATGGACAATATAAATAACAAAGCCGACAATATAAATAACAATATAATAACAAAGCCGACAATATAAATAACAATATAATAACAAAGCCGGACCTTCGATTTTTCTCAGGTGGGACAAAGACTTGCAAGTTTTAATTGGAGGAAAAAAAAGGAAATAAGTTAAGATTATAAATTTCAAGACAACTTCAATTCAGATAAATTCTTTTTGAGTAACGTGGGAAAAAAAGCTCCCTTTATTTTATTTTTTTTTTTTTCAAAATTGAAGGCAAAATATTCAAAAATAAGGTTAATTTTAGTCATGTTAGGGGGGGGGTTGTCAGAGCTCCTTCCGGTGTTCTCTGAAATTGAAGTCTTAAAAGCCAAAATTTAAACTATTTTTGTTGATCTTGAGGGAATGGTAAAGGTTGGAGTTTCGTACGGAGTTTTTTCCTCATTGTACTCTGGTATTGTTAGGGCGATGCTCTAACGACAAAAAATGTCGCTCAAGTCAGGTGGCTTTTTTCTAGAATTTTTAGATAGAAACTAATCTCCTAAAAGCGCATCTTTAAACTCCGTTTGGTCACGTTTGAAAGAGAGGGCTGGTAATTCAAGATTTCCTCTCGTAATCATTTTGTAAAATCATTAGGCTGTGTTTGAGAATGAAGGTTTCGAGAGCGCAGACATTAACAGAAATGTCTAAAAATCAAAATTGTAAGTTATGTATGGTTATGTTAGGGAAAGGAGTTTTAGTTATGTAAGTTAGGTGAGCAGGGAGGGAGGGGGGGGACGTTCGGGGCTCTTCCTCTAACAATTTTCCAAGGGAAATCCATAAGGATACAATTTTAGGCTATTTTAGATTGTTGACTATTAAAGTGAGGACCGACTTTCGAAAACTTTTTGGAAATTAGCCTAAAATTTGCCAATAGCAGTTTATCTTTGACATTACATAGCCTGAAATTCTTGGGGGGGGGGGGGGGGGGGGTTCAAAATGAATGGTCGTAAAATGCAATTTTAAATCCTTGCATGTGGTTTCTACACAATTGTGGTTTCTATTCAATTTTGTTGCTTAATGGAGAGGGTTATGACCCCCCCCCCTTACCTAGGCTGTGCCTCTAATCTTTGAGAACTTAGAGAAGGAGCAGAGGGTTCAGGCTGAGATATCCCAACAAATAAATTTTAAAGCCATCCTTAGTGAAGTGAGAAAAGAGGATTTCCTCCCACTTCCGCCAAAAACACGCCCTCGCAAACACATTTTAAAATAAACCCATCGCCCCCCTTACCGCCCAAAATATATTCACCGCCCCCCCTATTGCCCAAAATATGTTCATCACCGCCCTTCAGCATCTTCCCACCGTCCACCGGGGGGCGGTATAGCCCCCGTTGAGAACCGCTGGTATAGATCATCGACTGTTACTTTATTTTTAATATGCAACTGTTCTACGATCGCTGACAAGTCTGAAAACTGGATCTTATCCATTAACCTTTTAACTGTCATGCCCGAGATAGTCTCGGGCACAGCTGGTTTTCGAAAATGTTACGCCCGAGTATTACTCAGGGTAATTTTTTTTTTTTTGAGTGCATCGTATTGTTATACCCGAATATATATATCGGGAGACGTTTATTTCGGCTTCTGCTCTTTGTCAAATCCTACTGTTTCTCGGGTTTGTGCTTGGAAAAGTGTTAAAAATCAAAATAACTTGACAGTTAAAGGGTTAAAGCCTAAAAGGTCTTAAAACAAAAGGGGATTTTTATCTGTGAAATCAAACCAATTTCTCTGCTAATTTGCAGCTGTTTCAAGAAATTTCTGGTATCCTTTAGTCAGAATACGGGACTTTAGCTGTCCCGTATGGAAGCTCCCCGGGACGCGGGACAAATTTTCAAAACACAGGACTTTTCCTTGAAATCTGGGACGTATGGCAACCCTGGACACAGTGTCCCAAATAAGCCAGATTTTAATAGTCAAAGCATCACAGCATATGCTCATCGAATCTTTTCTCAAGTCACGCTAATAGAATTATAATCCATCTCGGTTAGCCCAATTTTAATAATTTTCATCAGAGAAAGTAACATTCATTTTTTAGTCACGATGATACTTGTGCTACTTTTCCCATTAAAATCTGACTTATTTGGGACACTCTGTGAGATAAGACTCAAGCGCAATTCTTTGTTTTTTTATGCATCCCGATTCCGTTGTTCATCTACTTATGCTGTCACGTGCTGTTTTTGACTCAAGTTGAAGTTTTGTAGGATTAAGGGGCGAATAGTCAGTTCGAGCCATTTTTTCAATTCCTTCATCCTTAAGAAATATAGTTTTTCTTTGCCTTTTTGATCGATACGCATGTCTGAATTTGCTCTCTACGTAGTAAAAAATAATGTACTACCATACTAGGACCGATTTAAAAGACTAAAAATAAGCGAAAATACGTTCATTTTCAAATTTCGGTTTCCAAACTTTCTCATCTTCTTTAGAGGAGAATTACAGAGATTTTTTGGATTTTGATTATTCATTGACAATCTCTGCACTTTATAGTCAAAGAAAATGTTCCGCCTTTCCTCCACCAAACACATTTCAAGGGATATTTGCATAACATCTGACTTTTGTCTAAACTTTTGCAACGGTGCATATATTTGTATTTTGTCTAAACTTTTGCATCGCAGTGAAACACTATGGTATAAGCTGACTAAGCAAATGTGCTCTTTTCATAGGGTTTGTCGCTATTTTGAAATTTCGATAATTGAGTCCTTTTGCAGATTTTCTGCTGTTATCTTCAAGTTAAAGAAGACATTTAGCAGTAAGTTGCGAAATTTCTGCAGTTTTTTGCAGAATTTTTTTGAAGTACATAATTCAGGGAAGCACATAATTTCTGAATCACAAAATGATTTTCTTGCGAAAATGTAGAGTTTTGAGCCGAAGAAGTGTTACATTTGTGAGAGATTTAGATCCGCTGTTAATTTTCAAAAAAAAACTGCAGAAATTGAAGATTTGTACAAAATTTGAAGACATTTGCAGAAAAACTGCAGTTTTACTCAGCTACTGGAACTTCAAACCATGACAACCCTATGATTGGATCCCTTTTGTTTAGATAGCCATTTGTCATCGTGTTAGGAATATTTTTATGTATAACTTATTAGGAAAATCGATGAAGGAATCGACCAGGCTTGGAGTCAATTACGAGAAAATGTAATCGATTACGATTACAAACATGAAAAATTGGAGATTACGATTACGATTACAGTCGTCTGTGAAATCGCTATTACAATTACAGCAACGATTAGATTACGTTAAAAAATGTAATCGATTACGATTATCACGTGCCGATTACGATTTCGATTACGCGATTACAGATTGGTGAAAAATATATATACAGGGTGTCCACTCCAATCGTGGACCAATAGCTAATTTCTAAACCGTTAGAGATAAGCATATAGTTTATTTAGGAAAAAATCTCAAAATTATGAAAGGAATTTTGGGTCTATTCAATGTTTTTCAAAAAATCAAATTTTGAAAGAGTTACGAAATTTAAATTTTTATACAGCCCCCCAGTCCTATCAATCATAGTTAGTAAAACATTCTTGACACTGTAACGTTTAAAACTAAAAAAAAATCTCTCTTCTACCACAAAAATTGACCGAGTTATGACGTTTTGAAAAATCAAGATTTTGCATTGTTTCATGAAGTCATCGAGAGATCGCTCAAGGGACCGTATGCGAAATCCTTCAAAATCTTGATTTTTCAAAACGTCATAACTCGGCCAATTTTTGTGGTAGAAGAGTGATTTTTTAATTTTAAACGTTACAGCGTCAAGAATGTTTTACTAAATATGATTGATAGGACTGGGGGGCTGTATAAAAATTTAAATTTCGTAACTCTTTCAAAATTTGATTTTTTGAAAAACATTGAATTGATCGCATTTAACTCAAAACAGCAACCCTAGAAAAAATTTTTTTTTATGAATTATGGAACCTACAGATGTGTAGAATAACGTAAAAAAGAAAGTTGTTCGTCAGGACCGTAATTTCAAGTTTTTCCAGGGGGCAAAGAGTCCAAATAGAGTGCAATTTCATCGGAAAACATTAAAAAACACACCCACCCTTATACAGGGTGTCCACTCCAATCGTGGACCAATAGCTAATTTCTAAACCGTTAGAGATAAGTATATAGTTGATTTAGGAAAAAATCTCCAAATTATGAAAGGAATTTTGGGTCTATTCAATGTTTTTCAAAAAATCAAATTTTGAAAGAGTTACGAAATTTAAATTTTTATACAGCTCCCCAGTCCTATCAATCATATTTAGTAAAACATTCTTGACACTGTAACGTTTAAAACTAAAAAAAATCACTCCTCTACCACAAAAATTGACCGAGTTATGACGTTTTGAAAAATCAAGATTTTGCATTATTTCATGACGTCATCGAGCGATCGCTTAAGGGACCGTATGCGAAATCCTTCAAAATCTTGATTTTTCAAAACGTCATAACTCGGTCAATTTTTGTGGTAGAAGAGTGATTTTTTTTTAGTTTTAAACGTTACAGTGTCAAGAATGTTTTACTAAATATGATTGATAGGATTGGGGGGCTGTATAAAAATTTAAATTTCGTAACTCTTTCAAAATTTGATTTTTTGAAAAACATTGAATAGACCCAAAATTTCTTTCATAATTTGGAGATTTTTTCCTAAATAAACTCTATGCTTATCTCTAACGGTTTAAAAATTAGCTATTGGTCCACGATTGGAGTGGACACCCTGTATAAATACATTGATTTCTCAAAGCCAGGTGGGGCAATTGACCACCACTGCCCCCCCCCCCTAAATGACGGGCCTGGGTCTCGTCTAGTTTTCAAGAAAAAAATTTTGTAGTTCATTTAATGCTTTTTTTCTCATAGTAAATTGTGTCAAAGTAGGTCAGATCTGATGAGCTTTAAGTACATAGTAATGATGTATTTAAATTTGTATAGGGAAAGAGAAAGACAAAAAACACTTAATTTTGTCGACATTTTTATAATTTTTAGTTTTTTAATTGTAATTAACTCAAAAAACGTGAAATCCTGAGAGAACTATTGAATGCACTTTGAAATATTGGAAACAGTAAATTCGGTGAGGTATCTTCAGATTTATTCTTGTGGGAGGTCACTATGACCTCCCGAAAAATTTCATGGTCGAAAAATTTTGCTGACGATTCGATAAATTTGGAAACAGTATTGTAACATTGAGATTTTTTAATGATACATTTTTCGCAAGTGAATTGATCGTATTTTGTAAAAATTTTAAGTTCCAGTGCCCATGAGTATCTTATACTTCTCAAGAAGATGGTCTTAATTTGCCAAAAGAATTTGGCAAATGATAAAATACGATTCCGAATGATAAAATACGATCAAGCCCACACGTAAAAAATAAATATATAGAAAATTTTAATGTTGCAGTATTGTTTCCAAAGTTGCTGAATCTTCAGAAAAATTCTCCGAATGTAAAATATTTCTGGAGGTCACAGTGACTTCCTTTGATTTTCCAATGGAGAGCTTCTAAAAATACCTCACAGTATTTACTTTTTCAAATATTTCCAGTCATTGCCCAGCTAGTAATATGTAAATTCAATTATTCTCTCACTAACGATTTATCGTTTTTTGATGTAATTGCAATAAAAAGCTAAAAGTTCTAAAAATTCAGGCACAATTAAGTGCTGTGAGTCTTTTTCTTTCTCTATACTCACATACATAAATTATTGTTATATGTTTTAAGTTTTAGCACAGCTGACGTACATATTGGACACATTTTCCGACGGGAGAACGTATTATAATTTGCTACATTTTTTTTCTGAAAAACTAGAAGACTCCTGGCCGCTTTATTTTTTACGCTGTTTTACACACATGCAGGTATCATATAATATAAAAAAATAATCATAAATTTTAAAAAATAAATAAATAGAAGATTTCAATGTTTCAATATTGTTTCCAAGTTGGCCAAATCATCAGCAAAATATTTCGAATTCAAAATTTTTCGGGTAGTCACTGATACCTCTTCTAGAATACCTTTGAAAATACCTCACCGAATTTACTTTTCCGATATTTCAAAGTTGTGCCTTCAATTGTTCTCTCAGGTTTTCCCGTTTTTTGAGTTAATTGCAATTAAAAAACTAAATTTTAAAAAATTAGACAAAATTTAGTGTTTTTAGTATTTTTCTCTTTTAAATACACCTTAAGTAGAGAAGAATTTATTTTACTATGAGAAAAAACATTAAAATGAGCTACAAAAAAAAATATTTTCTTAAACTAGACGAGACCCCACGCAGCTTTCTTTTTTACGTTATTCTACACATCTGCAGGTTCTATATTTCATAAGTTATTTTTTTCTAGGGTTGGTTTTGAGTTAAATGCGGTCAAAAAACCAAATTTTGAAAATTTGATAAATATCTAAGTCTTTTTCTCTTCAAAGCAATGAGATATTAGACAATTTTCGTACAACATATTCTCTTCACAGTATAAAATTTAAGTATAAGTTAAAAAAATTTCGGAGGGTTGCTTTTAGGGAGATATAACGCAGTTCAAAGTCGAGCAAAAATGGACTAAAAAACTAATTTTTGAACCTTAAGCTAAAAACCCTTAAAAACTCTTAACTAAAGAAAGCAACACACTCCAACCACAATAACTATGGGGTCCTCATAACCAGACACTGTTCAATAAATAAATGTAAAGACAACTTTGGGGTGGCGTTTTTGTAAAAAACTACAGCGCACTGAAATGCGTCTTTCAGCCGTTTTACCAAAAAAGTGCTGCAAAACATCAAAATTTGGGAATATTTACGTAGCAAACAAATTTTTTTGAGGGGCTACAAACTTCAGAATGTTCCCTCCTCATAACCTGATTTGACATATAAAAAAATGAGAAAAATCAAAAATTGTCACTGCCACACCTTGTCTGAATTTCAAAATAATAGCCGTGAAAATCGTTTTTTAAGATTGTGTTTAGAATTTTATTTTAATTTTTTTTAACTATTGGGTCATTCCATATTAATTCAACAAATTTTCAGAAATTTTCGTGCCGCACCATTTTTGATTTTGATCATATTTGGTAGGTAATATGCACCAATATTCTGTTCCTCGAAACTGTCTTATTTTTTTCTCAAATTTTTTATTCTCGAGATATAGCCATTTTTTTGCTCCGCCTATGAGTAAAATTCGGCATTTTTTATTTTTTTCTAGGAGCTCTGGTAAATTTATTTCAAACGTTAGAAAGATCAAACATGACTTATTTTAAAGCTAAAAGAGTGAACTTTGATTTGTGCATAAAAAGAAACGGTTGAATTTAAGCCTAAATATGAATTTTCCCGGGGTAATTCGCGGTTCAAAAAGTGCTGTTTTCGTCATTTCAAGCATGAAAAAGTATATGAAGGACTGACAGTGGGGTTCTATTTTTTTTTCACTTGCACCCAGTTATAGATACTAGAAGCACAGAAAAAAATAAGATACCAGTAGTCCTTCATTATGAAAGAATTGTTTAAACTTGAGAAAAAATGAAAATTGGCCCTTTTCACTCCCCAAAAACGGCCTGTGGAACAGGTAGTAACAATTTACAAATGCATGGAGTAAGAAGGTGTTACATTGCCCTTTAAAATAAAACAAAAACTGTCTTGTTATTCCAAGGCATTAAAGAGATATAACCCTCTGAAAAATGAAAATGTATGCAAAAAATTTTTTTGTGCCATAAGTTAAAGCAATTATGAACATAAAATCTTTTTATGCAAGAACTGCAAGAGTAACAATATATATTATTATACTAGCTGCGTGACCCGGCGTTGCACGGGCTTTAAAGTAGTGAGGAATGTTTAAAAAAACTACTCGCCGCCAAGGCGGCTCGCCTTTAAAGTAGCGAGCATAGTTTCAACAAACTGTTCGCCGCTAAAGCGCTCGCTAAACAGCTTTCCTGCATCAAAAAGTCAATCGAATAATTTGCACATGCTTCCTCAAAAATAAAAAATATATCCAGTAGCGCATACTTAACTCTTTTCATTCTAAATGACACATAAAATTCCTTACCAAAAACAATTATTTCCAAACCGCTTTCTTCCTATAAACTTGATCGCAAAATTCTAAACGAAAGAATTGTTTTAATGTTTGAATCGCAGCCAAAACAAGTCCCTGCTAAAAACATCAATAAGAATTTTATTTGAAACACATTTTAAAAATGGCAACAGAAAAAAGTCTTTAATTAAAATAGAACGCAATCTAAATTACGGCGAACCTTCCGAGTACCTAGGGCGTGGCCCTTTACCTCGGAGGTCTGTAATTGGGTGAAATGAGCATGAGCTTGTAAACCAATGACGAGCTGGCATTTGACAGAAGTTTAAAAAATTTCAGAATGAATTACTTAAAGTCAAAAGGGGATACTTAAAGAAGTGTGAAAAGTACAGAGTACAGTCTTTTTTTCCCCGCAAGGTTAAAAACCAAGAGTTTTTAAGTTTGGAAAAATATCAAAAATCTAGTAAAATAAAATAAAATAAAAAACAAAGTAAGGAGCCCTAAAAAAAGGGAGTAGCAAATGTTGTGAGGGGTGTTAGTCCTAGCCAGGAGAAATCCCTACTCGCGAAAGCGGCAGCTCGCCGTGGAAAGTGCCGTGCGTTTCTCATCTCAACAAGGCACGGTGCCGGCGATGGTTAGCTGGATCAGCCGGGTGGTAGGACGGAAGGCTGTCCTGTAGGGTGGAGCGACAAAAACAGTTTTTTATTTTCGAATCGTATTAGTGCGGAAAAGTTGCGATTTGTGAAGAGTTACAAAACAAAAATTTTTGAAATCGGATAATATCTTCCGTTCCCGCAACGAGCCTGAAATTTTGAAAAAATGAAAATTTTCATGTGTTTTTAACGATTTTTTAAAATTTTTGTTTTAATGTTTTATTTTAAGAGCAAGAATCTGAGAGAGTGTCACGCCTGTGATTCATGACCTCTCAGATTTTTTTCCAAAAAATTACCAAATGTTTATTACCTTATTGAAAGACCAAATCCAGAATGTTTTGCTCTAAAGTTGAGTTGTTTAGTTTTTATGGATCCCTAAAGTTGAAGGTGCGGCATCAAAAATTAAGCAGATTTTCAAGACATGGAAATTGCCGTGAGCCAAAACTCTTACCAGGAACTGTTTAACTCCAATTTTCTTTTTGTATATGGAATATAGAAGGTTGAAACTTTACAAAATGAATGTTAAATTTGTGCTAAGTTGTTGCCGTAAGGTCAGTGAAGGCCCTCAAAACATGGCATTTTTGACGTTTTTTAGCGTTTTTGAGGTCCAAAAACAGCTTGTACATTTCAGTTGGCACGGCAAAAGTAGTGTCGTTTGAAAGACCAGTGTAAGCACTTTAAAATAATGTATAAATAACCGAGGAAAGTTCAACGTGTTTTTAGTTGCGTAAGGCCGAAATATGACAAATGTCATATTTTACCAATATTCAAACGGTCATAACTTCCTCTGCCAACAACATATTAAAATATTTTTTTCGCCAATGTCATACTCTATTCTTTGTCTTAACAGAACAGTTGAGTCCTTTGAGGCGAAATGTGAAAAATTTTTTTACAAAAAAATTTTTTTCTATGCATTTTTTGTAAAAAATTTTTTCACATTTCGCCTCAAAGGACTCAACTGTTCTGTTAAGACAAAGAATAGAGCATGACATTGGCAAAAAAAATATTTCAATATGTTGTTGGCAGAGGAAGTTATGACCGTTTGAATGTCGGTAAAATATGACATTTTTCATATTTCGGCCTTACGCAACTAAAAGCACGTTGAACTTTCCTCGGTTATTTATACATTATTTTAAAGTGCTTACACTAGTCTTTTAAACGACACTACTTTTGCCGTGCCAACTGAAATGTATAAGCTGTTTTTGGACCTCAAAAACGCTAAAAAACGTCAAAAATGCCTTGTTTTGAGGGCCTTCACTGACCTTACGGCAACAACTTACCACAAATTTAACATTCATTTTGTAAAGTTTGAACCTGCTGCATTCCATATACAAAAAGAAAATTGGAGTTCAACAGTTCCTGGTAAGAGTTTTGGTTCACAGCAACTTCCATGTCTTGAAAATCCGCTTAATTTTTGATGCCGCACCTTCAAGTTTAGGGATCCATAAAAACTAAACAACTCAACTTTAGAACAAAACATTCTGGATTTGGTCTTTCCATAAGATAATAAACATTTGGTAATTTTTTGGAAAAAATCTGAGAGGTCATGAATCACCTCATAATGCTAGGCGTGACAGTTTCTCAGATTCTTGCTCTTAATGCTCTTGGACGGAAAAGTTACGTTTGGTGAAGCCTTCTGAAGTTTTGAAAACTATATTGAAATCGAATAATACCTTCTGATCCAGGAACAAGCCAGAAAAACCAAAAAATTATAAAATTTCAGCTTTTTTTGGGGTGCTGAAAAAAAATTAAAAAATATGTTCTCATTTTTTTTTTTTTTTACCCGGTATCATAGCGTAAAGCCTTTTGAAAAGCACTATATTACTCTTAAACATTAATTTTTTTCTTGATTTTTCAGGTATCTTCTAAACATGCAAAACTACCATTTTTTAAAACAATGAAACATTTTCAAATAATCGAAAGTTATAAAATATTTTCCAAAATTTCTGCAATCCAGTACAAAAATCCACTAAATAAAACACCCACTCCTAAAATAACCGCTAATTTTAATCACTAAACTATAAACAATTTTAATACCTAACTAATTATATACAGTTTCTTAATCCCCTTTTGTAGTCTGTGCCTTCTATAATTATGTTACCTAACTTAACTGACTACCCACAGAATCCTTTAACATTAATTAATTAGAAACTAATTTTAAAATTAAAACTTCTTTAAAATTAAACCTAGTTAGGTTAGGTAGTGTATAGAATGAGACTGCAAAATGCAATTAAAAATTCAGAAACTAACATTATAATGAGGTAGGTATTAAAATAGTTTATCGTTTAGGGATAAAAAATATTGTTCATCTTATGAGTGAGTGTTTTGTTCAATGGATTTTTGTACTGAAAAAGTTAAACAAATTTAATAATTAGTTACGGGTAAAAATTTTTATGTAAATGTTATCTATTATTTTTTGCTTTTAGTTTGCTTTAAGGTTATCTTGGTGCCTACAGTAACACAGTCCCAGGCAAAGTGGGGCAAGGTGTAACAAAAATTAAGGATTGGAAAGCATTTGACAAGGAGAGGGCACTACTGCCCCACACACCCCTATTAGCCTAATGCAAAAAATGTTAAAACATGTTATCATGACAATTGAACATTTGAAACACGATTGCAGAGAAACTTGTGCTTAAAAGGTTACTATAAGCATCTCGGTGATGATTTTGGAACACATTTCATATGAAAGCCATAAATAAGAGGAATGTATTAGTGTAGAAGACAAAACAAATTTTATATTTTGTTGATTTCTAATTTTTCATACACAAAATTATTTTAAAATAAATAATTAAATTTAAGTTTAAAAAACTAAAAAATACGCTTTTAGAGTTAATCAAACTATAAAGTTTTAAACCAGTGGTTCTCAACGGGGGCGATACCGCCCCCCGGTGGGTGGTGGGAAGATGTTGAGGGGATATAGTTTAAAACGGGCCATAGTTTCAAGTTTTTGTCAGTCCTGGGAAAAATAGAGCGGATTAGTTGTTGCCTTTCGCAGTCAAGTCCTATATCCGTACGTAATAAATAGGGGATACGTATTGCATAGTAGCAAGTAAATAAGGGCAAGACTGTTTGGGATCGGACTGTTCAGGAACTATTTGAACGTGGTGTATTTTTCAAATTATACTGCTTTTCAAAAAATATGTTGAAAACTGCATTTTTATTTCAAACCGTGTTGTTCTTAAAAATGGTTCACTCATTTAATGGACCCATTCTAGGCACTTGGTTGTTACTGATACAGCTTTTCAGAGGGAGAAAAATTCCCGCTTTTGGCACATTCCACGTCAAATCGCCTAATTTAAATAGTCGGCCGTGCCGTCATGTCTCGGATTTTGTTCAATATTTTTTTACGGATAGATACCTATGAGATAAACTCAAATTAATTTTTTTAGATTTTTTGAATAAAAATTTAGGGTAGTAGAATTTTTTGAAATTTTGATTTTTTCAGAATTTTTGCTTTTTTATTTTTGGTATGTATTTTGAAAAAGCTCTATAACTTCCTCATTTTTCATTCAATTAAGCCAATTTACGTATCATTTTAAAGCTAATTATTTTCTCCTTCAATATTAGTGACAAAAATGAAATTCTGAAAAATAGAATTTTGCCAATGGTCGTCTGAAGTCAGATTTTGTGTTTTTTCAATTGGTATGTTTAGTAGGTCATATCTCCGGAGTACCAACTAAGAACTGCTCAATTTTTTTTTTCAGTGATGACCACATCATATACTTTTTATGTATAAAAAATTGGAAGGGTGTTTTTTGTTTTGGAATAAAAAATTCAAGTGTGTTTTTTCAGTGGGTATGATCAATAGGTCATATCTCCGGACTACCAACTAAGAAATGCACGACACTTTTTTTCTGTTATGACAACATCATACCCTTTTTATGTATAAAAAATTAGGAGGGTGCTTTTTGTAGTTTTGGAATAAAAAAATCAAACGTGTTTTTTCAGTTGGTATGATCAATAGGTCATATCTCCGGATTACCAGTTAACAACTGCGCCATTTTTTTTCCATAATGAAAACATCATGATGTTTTTATGATCAAGAAATTAGAAGGAAGTTTTCTTGTTATTTTGAAATAAAAATCTTACATGTTTTTTTCAAAAAACTTTACTTTAAAATTAACTTTTGAAACTTAAATTTGAGATTCATTCAGCATCATACTTCACAAGCAGATGAAAATGTATCCTATTTATTACATTCAAATACTTAATGGTAGTTTTATATTGTTCTATTGCTTGCATGCTTTGGTAGTGAAAAGTCGCTGCATAATTATTTTACTCTTCAGTAATTATTTGCTAGCCACTCCATCAACCGATAGGAATTACGATAAAGTAAACTGAAAGGTCTTTAAATATACTTTCATTCAGTTTGACAAAAAAAATAGTCTAAGATCCCACCGCAGTTTATCTACACTCATAGCGTACACTCATGACGTATATTTCAAATTAAAGCTGATTTTTTTCTGAACGTGATGCACCATGTCCGCCTATATAAAAGTGCCCGAAACCTATAGGCAGCCTGGCCTAAACAGGTCACATGAATGTAGTATTTCTACACTCATAGCGTACACTCATGACTCATATATCAAATTGAAGCTAATTTTTTTCTGAACGTGGTGCACTAAGGCTGCCTATGTTAAAGTGCCCGCAACCTCTAGGCAGCCTGGCCTGAAGTTTAGGGTCCAAAATTTCAAATGGTTATAAAAGACGGAAAAATCGGTCGATTCTTTTGCTTTTTTTACTAAAATTATTCTTAATGTGAGTACTTTTTCGAAAAAAATTGATGAACTTAAATTTCAAAAATTGCCGATAGGGGGTGCTTTAGACTTTGTAGCTAAAAACAACTACTTTTTACCATTTTTTTCGTATTTTCGTAATTGATTCAAAAAGTTCAAACTCTAACTTAAATTTTGAGCCCAAAATATCAACTAATTTCCAGTTTTTAGCAATATTAGGACCAAACGTCAAAAAATGTGTTTTTCTACTTTTTAACTTGTCCTTTCATGTAAAAAAGATTATTAAAATCATCTGGCGATACTAATAATGTGAAAATAAAATTAAATGTACACTTTCTGAGTTGTAAAATACAAAATTTCTGGGTAAAAAAAAGTTGGAAAAAAAATTTATTTTTTCTTTTTTTTAGTTACGAAAGGGTTCATCTGAATTTATTTTAACATTATCAGGTGATTTTAATAATTTTTTTACATGAAAGGACTAGTTGAAAAGCAGAAAAACACAATTTTTGACGTTTGGTCCGAGTATTGCTAAAAACCGGAAATTAGTTGATATTTTGGGCTCAAAATTTAAGTTAGAGTTTTAACTCTTTGAATCAATTACGAAAATATGAAAACAAACGGTAAAAAGTAGTTGTATTTAGCTCCAAAGTCTAAAGCGCCCCCTATCGGCAATTTTTGAAATTTAAGTTCATCAATTTTTTTTCGAAAAAGTACTCACATTAAGAATAATTTTAGCAAAAAAAGCAAAAGAATCGACCGATTTTTCCGTCTTTTATAACCATTTGAAATTTTGGACCCTAAACTTCAGGCCAGGATGCCTAGAGGTTGCGGGCACTTTAACATAGGCAGCCTTAGTGCACCACGTTCAGAAAAAAATTAGCTTCAATTTGATATATGAGTCATGAGTGTACGCTATGAGTGTAGAAATACTACATTCATGTGACCTGTTTAAGCCAGGCTGCCTATAGGTTTCGGGCACTTTTACATAGGCGGACATGGTGCATCACGTTCAGAAAAAAATCTGCTTTAATTTGAAATATACGTCATGAGTGTACGCTATGAGTGTAGATAAACTGCGGTGGGATCTTAGACTAAAAGACTCGCGAGCTCTTGGTGGTTGGAAAAATTTTATATTTGGTTTCCATTATTCTGAAATCTACGCAACATTTTATAATTTGTTATCAAATGAAAGCATAAAAATATCATGAATAACAATCTTTATTTCTACGATGTTCCGACAGTGGCAACAAAAGGTTTTTCAAACACAGAAACCTTCTTCACTAATATACCCTTCGTGTCTAAGGACTTGAAGAAGTAATTCTCTCTGCTGCCTACTATTATTAAGGCTCTTTCTTATCTTTGCTTTAAAAAATCTTCATTTGCAACCACTTCCACTGCTGTAACGAAAAACATCTGTATCCTCTTTATGTTTTGAGAGGCAAATTGAAATAGATTATGTGCATTTAAAATCTGTCCTTCGACAGTTCTTTGAAGACTTACCCTTATTGCAAGCCGTTTTATTGTGCCCCCTACTGCATCGCATGCATTCTTGCCATGACTCGTGGCAAAGAAATGCCATTCAGCTGCCATGTTGTGGTCTTCCTTGTGATAACATAGTTTTTTTTTTTTTAATTTTACGAAGTTTTTAAACTTATCGAAAACTTGATTTTTAAAGAAATTTGTTTCAAAAATTCAATATTTTTTTTTAATTTTCAGAACAACAAAAAACAGCCTTCTAATATCTTGATCATAAAAACATTATGATGTTTTCATTTTAGAAAAAAAATTGCGCAGTTGTTAACTGGTAATCCGGAGATATGACCTATTGATCATACCAACTGAAAAAACAAGTTTGATTTTTTTATTCCAAACATACAAAAAGCACCCTCCTAATTTTTTATACATAAAAAGGGTATGATGTTGTCATAACAGAAAAAAAGTGTCGTGCATTTCTTAGTTGGTAGTCCGGAGATATGACCTATTGATCATACCAACTGAAAAAACACACTTGAATTTTTTATTCCAAAACAACAAAAAACACCCTTCCAATTTTTTATACATAAAAAGTATATTATGTCGTCATCACTGAAAAAAAAAATTGAGCAGTTCTTAGTTGGTACTCCGGAGATATGACCTACTGAACATACCAATTGAAAAAACACAAAATCTGACTTCAGACTACCATTGGCAAAATTCTATTTTTCAGAATCTCATTTTTGTCACTAATATTGAAGGAGAAAATAATTAGCTTTAAAATGATACGTAAACTGGCTTAATTGAATGAAAAATGAGGAAGTTATAGAGCTTTTTCAAAATGCATACCAAAAATAAAAAAGCAAAAATTCTGAAAAAATCAAAATTTCAAAAAATTCTACAGCCCTAAGTTTTTATTCAAAAAATCTAAAAAAATTAATTTGAGTTTATCTCATAGGTATCTATCCGTAAAAAAATATTAAACAAAATCCGAGACATGACGGCACATAGCCTTAGCCGATTTGACGTGGAACGACCCTTTTTCTAAAAATTGTCTTAAAGAAAAAAAAAAAGCTTTTGAACTCTATAGTCATTTTTCAACCATCTGTTTGGGGAAAATTATACAGTTAAACCGGTCAAGAAAACTACTCCCCCCCCCTCTACTTTTACGTCCGTCCGTGAAGGGGGCGCTGAAAATTTTTCAACCCTAAAGGGGGCGGTAGCTGTAAAATGGTTGATAACCACTGCTTTAAACCATTTCAAATTATAAGTTTACATGCACCTTATAATACATCAACATGTAATATAGTTTAGCCTTTAGTACTAATAATAGCATTCAATAACATCAACATGTAATAATATAGTTTAGCCTTCAGTATTAACAATAGTATTAAATATATCACTTTTATATTTTTAAAGAACGTGAATTTTATCTTTTATTCAGAGTTACATACATACTGACAAACCCACATGTGAAACTAGTAAAAGCGTATTAAAAACAAAACCGCCATTAAAAAACAACTGGGAGCTAAACAGAAAAAAATACATAATATTTACATACAACTTCATACCCATACCTAATTATTAAATTTGTTAAACTTTTTCAGTACAAAAATCCATTGAACAAAACACTCACTCATAAGATTAACCATATTTTTTATCCCTAAACGATAAACTATTTTAATACCTACCTCATTATAATGTTAGTTTCTGAATATTTAATTGCATTTTGCAGTCTCATTCTATACACTACCTAACCTAACTAGGTTTAATTTTAAAGAAGTTTTAATTTTAAAATAAGTTTCTAATTAAATTAATGTTAAAAGATTCTGTGGGTAGTCAGTTAAGTTAGGTAACATAATTATAGAAGGCACAGACTACAAAAGGGGATTAAGAAACTGTATATAATTAGTTAGGTAGTAAAATTGTTTATAGTTTAGTGATTAAATTTAGCCTTTTTTTTTTGGAGTTGGTGTTTTATTTAGTGGATTTTTGTACTGGATTGTAGAAATTTTGGAAAATATTTTATAACTTTCGATTATTTGAAAATGTTTCATTGTTGCAAAAAAATGGTAGTTTTGCATGTTTAGAAGATACCTGAAAAAATCAAGAAAAAAATTAATGTTTAGGAGTAATACAGTGCTTTTTAAAAGGATTTACGCAATGATACCGGGTAAAACAGAAAAAAAAAAAGAGAACATTTTTTTTTTTAATTTTTTTTCATCACCCCAAAAAAAGCTGAAATTTTATAATTTTTTGGTTTTTCTGGCTTGTTCCTGGATCAGAAGGTATTATTCGATTTTAATATATTTTTCAAAATTTCAGAAGGCTTCATCAAACGTAACTTTTCTGTCCAAGAGCATTAAAATAAAACATTAAAATACAAAAATTTTAAAAAATCGCTAAAACACATGAAAATTTTCATTTTTTCAAAATTTCAGGCTCGTTGCGGGAACGGAAGATATTATCCGATTTCAAAAATTTTTGTTTTGTTTTGTAACTCTTCACCAATCGCAACTTTTCCGCACTATTACGATTCAAAAATTAAAACTTTGTTTTTTTCGCTTGTTCCTACTATCCAGCAGTGGGTTTCCAACCGTGGGGATCCTTTCAAAGAATCTTTTTGCCAGATTTTTGGAATAGTGGAGGGTGGGAATACCTAAGTCCTATATGAGTTTATCTGTACGGATATAAAACTCAGGATTACAAGCATCCCGGACCATAACTCGCTGAAGGTTTTCCACACGGGAAAAGTTCGTTATTGCGGAGGTAGCCCAAATGAAATTAAAATAAAAACAATTGGATGGCATTATGCAAAAAGGAGTTAACCAACAAAAACCTGATTTTGAGATAATGGGCTTTAAAGTCAATGTTAAATCACCCAGGAAAACGGGATTTGGTAACCCATGTTCTCGGATTTTGATAAAATTTGGTGTTTTTAATATTTTTATGGTGGTAAGTAACCATATGAATTCTTTTGCCCATACATGATCTGGTTTTTGTTTTACAGGCCGTCAAACTTTTCAAAAAATTGCATTTTCTGTCAACCGCTAAGCCTAATCTGCATGTATACGTATCTCTTCAGTAAATTGTGACGGGTGCAGAAATCTTTCAATATTTCCAAAAATTCTCAGATATGTTGCTGAAAGTATGAGGATTTAATAAAAAAATACTTGAAATTTATATAATATAATTTTGTTTGAATAAAATTTGAATAAACTACGACAAGCATTTTTTTTCTTGTGCAAAACATGAGTTTAATTAAGTGGCATTTCACGAAAAGGCGGAGATCCTATTCAATAATGGAAGCATTCGAAATGAGCCTGAAGGTGTGTTCTATCATTGCAAAGAATAAAATTAGTGGTTTTTTTCGTTTTCTTGTTGCTGTTGCACAATATACACATTTCAGTATCAAAATTTTTGAAAAAAAGTTCTAGTCATTTTCCTAACCTAAATTTCACTGAAAAGCAAACATACCTTTATTTTTAAGTGTATTAACAGCCCTATTATGCTACTTAAAGATCATTTTAATACCTTATTAAGCAGAAAGAAAAGTGAGAAATAATTTATGATTCCCAAATTCAAGTTGTTAAGTTCAGCAAAATATCAGATGTAGAAAAAAGATGTGCAAAACATGAATTCACTTTAGTAGCTTTTTATGAAGAGGCGGAGGTCATATTCAATATTAGAAGCATTTGAAATAAACCTAAAGGTGTGTTCTATCATTGCAAAGAACAAAATTAGTGGCTTTTTTCGTTTTTTTTTTCTTTTTTTTTTCTTTTTTTTTTTTCTTTTTTTTGTTGCTATTACACAATGTATACATTTCAGTACCAACATTTTTTTTAAAAAGTTCTAGTCATTTTCCTAACTTAATTTTCAATATTTTTTGTGTAAAAGAAGCATAAAAACGTATTATATTTGTTTTTAATGATTTATAATTGTATTGAGTGTTCGAAGAAGAAATAGGATAGCACAATCTTTGAAGAAAAAATAACAATGAAAAATATGAGTTTCCGAATATTATCGGATTGTTTGTCTTTGAAGTGTTTGTGTGATCCTGTTTTCAGCAAATTTAAGGAATATACTGTTTGATATTTTAACGCTCGACCTTTCTTGCATTTCCGACGTCGAACAGTACTTGTTGAAGTCACGTTATCAGGAAATATTCGGAATACTTATTTTGTACATATTTAATCTCCTTTTGAAGAGAATAGTAACATCTTCCAGAATCTTATGTTACGGACCGTTTGACGTAGTTATTTCATCTAACATCTTACCATTTCTTGGTTATAGTAAAGATAATAGTCCTTTCTTAGGTAAAAGATAGTCTTGCTTCAAGTCCAGCATAGTCACTTACTTGAAAATTTTCAATTTTTTTCTTTTAAACTCCAATAGCAAGTGTCGAAAGCTGTATTTGCTCTTAACTGGATGCTGAAATTTCTAGTTTATTTTTATTGAATTATGTCTGTCCGGGGCTCTAGCTTTTTAATTATCTCCTATTATTATTTATCAGCGCAAATCAACCTTCCTGATAAGCGAATCCAATGAAAAACAAACAAACCAAAATAGAAAACCCACTCACATTCTTTATCCCTCTTATCACTATGACCCATATTTTGATAAAATAAGAAGAGACCTGATACATGCGCAAATGCAAGGAAGGTTGAGCGTTAAAATATCAAACAGTATATTCCTTAAATTTGCTGAAAACAGGATCACACAAACACTTCAGAGACAAACAATCCGATAATATTCGGAAACTCATATTTTTCATTGTTATTTCTTCTTCAAAGATTGTGCTATCCTATCTCTTCTTCGCACATTCAATACAATTATAAATCATTAAAAATAAATATAATACGTTTTTATGCTACAAAAGCATGAGCTATGCTTCTTTTACACAAAAAATATTGAAAATTAAGTTAGGAAAATGACTAGAACTTTTTTCAAAAATGTTGGTACTGAAATGTATACATTGTACAATAGCCAAAAAAAAAAAAAAAAAAAACGAAAAAAGCCACTAATTTTGTTCTTTGCAATGATAGAACACACCTTTAGGTTTATTTTGAATGCTTCTAATATTGAATATGACCTCCGCCTCTTCATAAAAAGCTACTAAAGTGAATTCATGTTTTGCACATCTTTTTTCTACATCTGATATTTTGCTGAACTTAACATCTGAATTTGGGAGTCATAAATTATTTCTCACTTTTCTTTCTGCTTAATAAGGGATTAAGATGATTTTTAAGTAGCATAATAGGGCTGTAAATACACTTAAAAATAAAGGTATGTTTGCTTTTCAGTGAAATTTAGGGTAGGAAAATGACTAGAACTTTTTTTCAAAAATTTTGATACTGAAATGTGTATATTGTGCAACAGCAACGAGAAAACGAAAAAAACCACTAACTTTATTCTTTGCAATGATAGAACACACCTTCAGGCTCATTTCGAATGCTTCCATTATTGAATAGGACCTCCGCCTTTTCGTGAAATGCCACTTAAGTAAACTCATGTTTTGCACAAGAAAAAAAATGGTTGTCGTAGTTTATTCAAATTTTATTCAAACAAAATTATATTGTATAAATTTCAAGTATTTTTTTATTAAATCCTCATACTTTCAGCAACATATCTGAGAATTTTTGGAAATATTGAAAGATTTCTGCACCCGTCACAATTTACTGAAGAGATACGTATACATGCAGATTAGGCTTAGCGGTTGACAGAAAATGCAATTTTTTGAAAAGTTTGACGGCCTGTAAAACAAAAACCAGATCACATATGGGAAAAAGAATTCATATGGTTACTTACCACCATAAAAATATTGAATACACTAAATTTTATCAAAATCCGAGGACATGGGTTACATGACCGGGTGAACTGACGTGGAATGACCCTCTGGCAAAAATCATGAGCTCTATATCAATATACCAATGATATGTTATCATGAAACACTGATAGGGCTTAAATCATTTTTGCTTAATGTAGAAAGCAACATATTTTACCATCAGAGTTGGATAACTAATTTTTTTATGTTTCGTGGGTTAACTCCTTTTTGCATAATATCATCCAATTGTTAGAACTTTATTGTACCAAATACATACAAAATGGCAACGGAAAGAAATAACTCTTTAATTTTAAATAGTTCAAAAATTTAATTAACGTTTTCACCCAGAATGGCAACGGAAAGAAATAAGTCTTGGAGTTCTAAGTAGTTCAAAAATTGAAGAAACGTTTTAATTAATATCTCATCTAGTTAACGTCGTACAATTACGCGGTTGGTCTGATTGTCTTCCTTAGGAAATTTCGAATCGAATGGTATCTCGTTTGATTCTCTACTCTCAGCGGCTTTTGAGGAGGTCAAGCTTCAGACATACAGACGCGGACAGATTTTAATAGTATTACTAGCTGCGTGGCCCGGTGTTGCACGGGCTGTAAAGTAGTGAAGGCAGTTTGAGAAAACTACTCGCCGCCAAGGCGGCTCGCCTTTAAAGTATCGAGGACAGTTTTAACAAACTACTCGCCACCAAGGCGACTCGCCTTTAAAGTAAAGAGGAAAGTTTAAACAGTTTACTCGCCGTCAAGGTGGCTCGCCTTTACAGTAGCGAGGAAAGTTTCAATAAACTATTCGCCGCCAAGGCGGCTCTCCTTTAACCCATTAATGCCTAGCGTCCCTTTTTAGGGACGGTCCAAAAAGTGTGCCTGAATTTTCCAAAAATGAACATTTCAACCAAATAATTGTGTTCAATTATTACTTTGGTATTGCTTCAATTCTGTATTAACAGATTGCAGCACATAACCGCTGTAAAGTGTGATCTGTAGCCATTTGATTATGATCTCTATCAAAAATTACATCGTTCACAATCTCAAGAACAAAAAGCTAAGTTTTTAAAGTTATTAACAAGTAAATCTATCTGTGTTTGATATATGTGCTACTTTGATCGATGTTTTAGTTTACCTTTTTTTGCAATTTTGTAAATTTTAAATTTTTTTAGGATTTTATAGCAATTTAAGAACGTCCCTAAAAAGGGACGCTAGGCACCAAAGGCTGCATTGTTTAACCGTTGCTGATTTCTTGCTTAGAATCTATAATTTATATCAAAATAAGTTAGTAAATGTTTTTAGACTGAAAAACAGATAATAATTGTCATTTTTAAAACTTATTTTATTTTCAAAATCTAATTACATTAAATTAATCTATATAAACTTAATTATACAATGTTCTTAAATATTGTCTCTTCGGGTCATTCCACGTCAAGTGATCCAAAATCTGAGAAAAATTTTACCTTACATTTTTGTATTTCTTTCACATTTGGCTCATCAATTGTACCCCTTGAGGTAATCAAAAGTCTCAATTTTTGGATTTTTATCTCTATTATTTTTTCATTTATGAGTCTTTGAACTTTGGAAAAACCCTCGTTTTTCCATGGATAAGGGTACATAAAAGGGACCATAACTCGGCACCAAATATAGATAGAACGATTTGGTAAATGGCATTTTAAAGTACGTTAGTTGCCGCTTAATCTGATATTCAACATGACTAATTTTATAAAAATTTTCTTTTTCAAAAAATGAAATTTAAATTTTAAATTTAAATTTCTCAAAAAACATATAATGAATTTTTTTGAAAAAATTCTCAAAACTTCTTGTGTATTTTATCTATGTTTGCTCAAATTTTTAGATTGGGATCTCAATGGGATCATATTTTTTTGAATTTTTGAATAAAACTGTAAAGGAAAAAAATGAAATTTTTTAGATTCTATTTATACTAAGTTCTCTTGCTCATGATGGTCTAAAAAGTAGTAAACAAACATGAATATGTTTAAAGTGAGCTGGCATGAGCTTATAGATTTGTCAGGTTCACCTCCCTACCCCTTTCTCTCCCGCACAACCACTCTTTTTTAACTCAAAACTGTTCAAAATGTTTAAAAAAAAACAAAAACTCTTTGATACAAAAAGAATAGTAAACTTATTTAAAGTGGGGAAATGGGTTTCCTTATAACTAGACGAAGTATCCCCCTCCCCACCCAAATATACCATTCACACTATACTAATATGACGTCTAACCTGGGGATTGAGTTGTGGATTAAGAGTTGAGGATTAAGTTTTTCAGACTAAGTGTTTCTTTTCGATCCGAACTTCAAAGTGTACTTCCATTCAATAACTGAAATTTAACTTTATGATTCATTTCATCTTCTACTCCAGCACCAATCTTCAATTTTGAAGGGAGGAAATAAATGGGTCGCCCCAATATCATAGCAAACAGCAAAATAGCACTGTTTCGCCTTGTTCTCATCGTTTTTTCTATTCTTTTCGCACAAAACTGAAAATAAATCAGAATATCAGATCATATGTCTGTGTCCCCATAACTATCTTTCCACATTATCTAGTGTGCAGCTGTTATTTAATTTTAATCGTTTGTGTTCTTTTTCATTTTGTTGTAAAGGAAAGTAATGCAGCAAGATATATCTATATATATATTAAACAAATACTGCTTTTTTGAGCACAACCTCACATGTTGTTTAACTTCTTTACAGTTTGCTCCTCCCCTTACCCTACCTTTCTACTCCAAACTTTTTTTTTTATCATCCCGTCTTGCCCCATTTCAAAGCCTTAGTCTCTACTGATGTCTGGTAGTGTTTCAGTTTGTTCTGTTTGTTACTCTTTCCTATTAGCTCATGAGCTTTGTCCAATAAGAGAAATTAAAGGCAGTGATGGGAACTGACATATAACGTGACACTTTAATTTCTTTTCAGTTTTGTGTAAAAATAATGGGAAAACATTATGAGAACAAGGGGAAACAGTGCTATTTTGCTGTTTGCTATTATCTTGGGGCGACCCATTTATTCCCTCCCTTCAAAATTGAAGATTGGTGCTGGGGGAGGGGATGAAATGAAACATAAGTTTAAATTCAGATTTTGAATGGAAGTACACTTTGTGAAGTTCGGATTGAAAACGAAACACTTCGTCTGAAAAACAATATATACCTAGGGGGAAAATAATCCTCAAATCAATCCCCAGGTGAGACGTCATATTAGTATAGCGTTAATGGTATATTTGGGTGGGGGAAGGGTTGTACTTTGCCTTGTTATAAGGAAGCCCAATTACCAACTTTAAACAAGTTTACTGTTCATTTTGTATCAAAGAAGCTTTTTTTTAGCATTTTAAACAGTTTGGGGGGAAAATGGTTGGGTCAGGAAGGAAGGGAGGTGGAGCTGACCAATCTACAAGTTAATTCTAGCTCACTTACCTAGAGTAAAAATAATAGTCAATTCAATCCCCAGGTTAGACGTCATAATAGTACAGCGTTAATGGTATATTTGGGTGGAGGAGGGGGATACTTCGTCTAGTTATAAGGAAACTCATTTACCAACTTTAAATAAGTTTACTATTCATTTTGTATCAAAGAGTTTTTTTTTAAACATTTTTAACAGTTTTGAATTAAAAAAGTGCGGGGGAGGATGGGGGAGGGGGGTGAACCTGACAAATCTATAAGCTCATGCTAGCTCACTTTAAACATATTCATGTTTGTTCACTACTTGTTAGACCATCACAAGCAAGAGTATTTAAATAAATAGAATCTAAAAAATATCATTTTTTTCCTATACAGTTTTATTCAAAAATTCAAAAAAATATGATCCCATTGAGATCCCAATCTAAAAATTTGAACAAACATAGATAAAATACACAAGAATTTTTGAGAATTTTTTCAAAAAAATTCATTATATGTTTTTTGAGAAATTTAAATTTGAAATTTAAATTTCATTTTTTGAAAAAGAAAATTTTTATCAAATTAGTCATGTTGCATATCAGATTAAGCGGCAACTAACGTACTTTAAAATGCCATTAACCAAATCGTTCTATCTATATTTGGTGCCGAGTTATGGTCCCTTTTATGTACCCTTATCCATGGAAAAACGAGGGTTTTTCCAAAGTTCAAAGTCTTATAAATGAAAAAATAATAGAGATAAAAATCCAAAAATTGAGACTTTTGATTACCTCAAGGGGTACAATTGATGAGCCAAATGTGAAAGAAATACAAAAATGTAAGGTAAAAAACGTTGGATCACTTGACATGGAATGACCCCTTCGTTTTTTTTTAATTACAAAAAATACTCAAGGTAAATTTTGAAAGAAAGCTATTTCAAAAATGCAATTCTTTAAAACAGTAATTATTCGTTGTATTTAATTACTTTTCCATTATGCATTTAGGTGTTTATTATTGTTTAGTCTGACTGTTGGGGGGGGGGGGGGGAGAAGCCCTAAGTTTCAGAAGCTTAGCATTTTACCTTGATGAAAAATTCGAGGATTGCATATGTGTCTGTTGTTTGGGAAAGGGGGGGGGGGGTTTGCAGATTTAATTTCAGAATTCCCCGAGCATGCCAATTTTGATCTCTACTGTGCCAATTTACTTCTCTTGCGCTCCTACGTGATTATTTGTCTCAGCAAGGTTTTGTGCAAGAATCGGATGAAAAAATGCTCATGAACTAAAGTTACGTTGTTCAAAAAAGAAAAGAGAGGAAGTTTTGAATAAATGTCGATGACAGGTAAAATAATATTACGTTGGTTCTGTGGAATAATAGCAATGCCATAACTATTGCATTAAATCTTCATGGAGTTGATCCTATTGTAAAGGCTAAGCGATTATCCAATAGCGAAAGGAAAGTAATTGAAATTGATGAACCAAATATATACGGTTGCTCAATACAATCGTTGCATAGGGAAAAAGATCCATGTATCGAATATCGGGAACTACCGGTTTTTGATCCACTCTAAAAAATGGTGGTGGCCGCTCTTCATTTTTATTTTAGAAGTTGCTATACAACATGCATTGAGCTCAAGAGAGTTGAGTTAGGTATTATGGGGCTAGTTGTTATATTGCTTTAAATAAGACTCAGGTAAGATGTGCCCATTAGGGTGGAGCGAAAAACTTTTTTTTTCAATTTTTTTAAGCTTGTATGCGGAAAACGTGCCTTTTGTATACAGAAACAATTCTGCAAAATCACAATACTTTCTAACAATTTTTTGATCTCCCTTCGCCTCACTGAAAAATCGACATTTTGAGATTTTATGCCAAAATACTGCATTAAAAGACTTTGTACGGTACTTTGATTGTCCTAAAGTTTTTTTTTTCACCTTTTGCATCGATAGGAACTAAAATTGACATTTTTAATGCTTCGCTTTAATTTCGATGGATAGCATTAGTAGTTATTAGGAAAATAACAGGTTTTTCCCGTCTGTTATCATTAGTTTTGCAGCAGCCCCTCTGTAAGTAGTAGATATTTAAAGGTTAGTTTCTTTTTATATTGATGGGTTTTCATTTACGACTTTGTGACTAGATTAAGTTTAAATTCAACACGGCTTATTACGTAATTGCTAATATTAGATAATACTATTGTTATTATATTACAATACGAAATTACGAAGCCATAACTATTTCGGTTTTCTGTTATATTGGAATCGAATTTTTAAGCTGAAAATCAATTTCAGTTGTATATTTTTTTTCAAAGAGATATTTTTATCATATGAATAATAATATTATTTTTATATGAATAATAATATTTAATATATTTTTATTATTTATGAAAAAATAAGCATTACATTTGTTGTATAAATCAAATTGATGGCAGTCACAAGAGGCGAAGTATCATGCGTGATATTTGGCTCTCCAAGAAACTTTCCGTTCAATACTTTCCCACATTTCCACAACAAATAAAATGCGATCCTGAAGGTTTGCAAAGGGAAAAAAGATAATATCAACTATCGACGCGGAGAATGACTGACTTGCGTAACAAAGCCAAGAGCCTATTTGATCTCAAGAAATGTAAGTGCTTCGACATGACTTCAAACTGCAAATGCCCTAAAGAATTTAAAGTTCCGGTAAGGGAAGGCATTTTTCTGCATGATCAAAGAGGACAGAGAAATATCATAATCAGTGGTATAAATAAGAGGCAGTCGGCGAAATTAAGGAGAAAAATTAAAAGAGAGAAAGCCATTCTCAGTCGAGTAAATAAGCTAAGTATCATATAGAGGAAAAATACATCCAATTTTGCCGATACTGACAGTATCGAGGAGGAATTTCAATTGTTGGGTAGTGTGACGGATGACGGGTACATACCTGATGAAAATCTAATTGAGACTAAGGCAAAGAAACTATAAAACGCAAGAAAAGGACAGTCTCTCTACCTTCACTTGATAATGCTTGTGATCAGATCAGAGTCTCGAATAGATCAGCTGCTGCATTGGCAGCATCAGTTTTGCACAATGTTGGTCTCCTGTCGAAGTAAGACCCATAGAGAAAGAAGAAAAACTCGTAGGAAACTCGAACAAAATGATAATCAGATTAATCAGGCTCATCGTGACATAGAGGGAATATGTTTTGATGGTCGAAAATAGCAAACTTGCACACAGGTAGTCGACAGCGACAGCAAGTACCACAGAAAACTCCTGACAGGAGAACATAACATATAAGCAACATCGCAGACACAGCCAGGTTCATCTTACTTCAGCCACATTACTCCGACATCAAGCTTCAGCAAAGACATTGCTGAGGATTGCCTCTCTAGTTTCATAGAGCAGAATGCACAAATGGAGAGTATTAAAGTTATAGGGTGTGATGGCATGAATGTGAACACAGGTTATAGAGCAGGTGTTATACAACGACTGGGGGAAACATTAAAGCGTCCTCTGCAGTGCCTGTTATGTCTGCTCCCCGCTAATGAGCTGCTTCTGCGCTATCTTTTCCATGAATTGGATGGCACGGCTACAGGACCACGGGGACTTTCTGAAGATATCGGAAAGCGGCTTGCTACGTGCACCAATCAGTCTATTACTTCCTTTGAACCCATACAGTTCATAGAGGAGTTGTGCCCAATCTGGACCCGAAGAAGTTAAGCACAGATCAACGCTATCTACCGAAAATGTGCAATAGCATTAGCAAAGGTGAATGTAACTTTACTTTAGCAAATAGAAACCCTGGTAGCCTAATCACTCACGATGGATCACTACAGGCAATAGAGTTCTTAGATTATATATTATTGAATTGGAACCGTTGGAAAATTTGAAAACTTGAAATTTCCAAATCACACTCAAGACATGGTAAGACATCCTAAGCTGCTGATAGAGGCGGCGAAAGCTGTTTGTGGGCACACAGCACGAGATGGGTTCGTTCGTACTCGAATTGCTTCGCGTGAGCTAATGCCAAAGTTTGAGACAAAACGTGAATTTTTGCATTTCACTTAGTAAATATTGCGACGTTTTATTGAATTTTTGCATTTGTGATACAACATTTTGTTTAGTATTTTAAGTTTACTGCATTAATTATTATGTTTGTGATATTTTGTTGTTCTTGAAGGAGGCTAAACTGAAAAATAGTTTGCCTGATGTACAGTCATTTTTTGCATAATATCACTAAATATTGCAAAATAAAAGGTCGCGAAGGGAGATCAAAAAAATTTCAAATCTCTTCAAACTTTCACACTTTGTTTAAGTGACCAAATGGCACATTTTGACACATCAAGCTATTTGAAATTCAAAAAAAAGTTTTTTTCGGTCATTTTTGCTCCACCCTAGTGCCCATTGAAGTAAAAGAGCTTATCGCAATGCAGCAAATGCAATACGTAGGTTTTCAGAACAAATGTTTTGCTGACTTTCATACTCAACAACACCAATATTTCCTTGTTTTCTGAATCTACTTCCCAGTTTGTGTTAATTTCTGCTTTTATTTCTTCTTATAAATTGTCATTTTCAATATTACATCGTAGGCAGAAAAAAAAACTTTGGTAAAAAAGTATGTACCCTCTGGTGCCTAGCGTCCCTTTTTAGGGACGATTTTTCTTTCTTAAATAAAAAATTTATTTTTTACATGATAATTTTTTAACTATTTTTCCCGTCCATTAAACACTATTTGTAACCAGTATACAAAGTATAGTTGAAAAAAAAATGTCAGGCATTAATGGGTTAAAGTACCAAGGACAGTTCCAACAAATTACTCCCCGCTAAAGGGCTCGCTAAAAAGCTTTCCTGCATCAAAGAATCAATCGAATTATTGCACATGCTTCCTCAAAAAAAAAAAAAAAAAAAACGATGTCAAGTAGCGCATACTTAGCACTCTCCCTAAATAACAAATAAAATTCCTTGCCAAAAACAATTATTTCTAAACCGCTTTCATCATGTAAAATTAATTACAAAATTCTAAACGAAAAAGTTCTTTTAATATTTGGATCGCAGCTAAAAAAGTCCCTTCTAAAAACAGCAATTGCGCTTTTATTTAAAAACACATTTTCAAAAGGGTATACCAGAGAAAAAATATGTCATTAATAATTAAAATAAAGACAACTGTTAGAGCTTTGTTGTAACACGTATTCAAAATGACAATGGAAAGAAATAACTCTTTAATTTTAAAAAGTTCAAGAATTGAATTAACGTTTTAATTTAAAATGGCAACGGTAAGAAATAAATGTCTTGGAATTTTAAATAGTTCAATAATTTAATTAACGCTTTAATTTAAAATGGCTACGGAATGAAATAAGTCTTGGAATTTTAAATAGTTCAACAATTTAATTAACGCTTTAAATTAAAATGGCTACGGAAAGAAATAAATGTCTTGGGCAGGAATTCAAGTGAAATAGGCGATCGCAAATTACAATCGCTACTGGAAATGAATTACATTAGAACGTTTCTTGATAAAAACATCGGTACGTCAGCGTGACGTTTGCCTATGAAAAACGAGCTAGATAAAACGTCACAGCCTACTTGGCGAATAAGAGATCACTGACTGCTTGTGAGCTCTTATTGGCTCCACCCGTAGTGACGTCAGTGCCAGATTAAGTTGATGATAATGTAATTCACTTCCAGTAGCGATTGCGATTCGAAGCGATTGCAGTGGTGTTTCACTTGAATCCCTGCCTTGGAATTTTAAATAGTTCAATAATTTAATTAGTTTTAATTCAAAATGGCAACGGTAAGAAATAAGTCTTGGAATTTTAAATAGTTCAACAATTTAATTAACGCTTTAATTTAAAATGGCTACGGAAAGAAATAAAAGTCTTGGAATTTTAAATAGTTGAATAATTTTATCAACGCTTTAATTTAAAATGGCGACTGAAAGAAATGTTTTGGAATTTTAAATAGTTCAATAATTTAATGACCGTTTTAATTCAAAACGGCAACGGTAAGAAATTAGTCTTGGAATTTAAAATAGTGCAATAATTTAATTAACGCTTTAATTTAAAATGGCAACTGAAAGAAATAAATGTCTTGGAATTTTAAAAGTGCAGTCTTATTGTCTTCCTTAGAAAATTTCGAATCGAATGGTACTATGTTTGATTCTCTACACTCAGCAGTTTTCGAGGAGTTCAAGCTTCAGACGGACAGACATACGCGGACAGATTTTAATAGTAGTAACTAGCTGCGTGGCCCGGCGTTGCACGGGCTTTAATGTAGTGAAGACAGTTTGAGAAAACTACTCGCCGTCAAGGCGGCTCGCCTTTACAGAAGCGGGGAAAGTTTCAACAGACTACTCGCCGCCAAGGCGGCTCACCTTTAAAGTACCAAGGAAAGTTTCAATAAACTAATCCCCGCTAAAGCGGCTCGCTATAAATCTTTCCTGCATCAAAAAGTCAATCGAATTATTTGCACATGCTTCCTCAGAAATAAAGACGATGTCAAGTAGCGCATACTTAGCACTCTCCCTAAATAACAAATAAAATTCCTTTCCAAAAACAATTATTTCCAAATCGCTTTCTTGTAAAATTAATTGCAAAATTCTAAACGAAAAAGTTCTTTTAATATTTGGATCGCAGCCAAAAAAAAGTCCCTTCTAAAAACAGTAATTGCAATTTTATTTAAAAACGCATTTTCAAAATGGTATACCAGAGAAAAAATGTCATTAATAATTAGAATAGAAACAATTGTTAGAACTTTGTTGTAACACGTATTCAAAATGCCAATGGAAAGAAATAACACTCTTTAATTTTAAAAAGTTCAGTAATTTAATTAACGTTTTAATTCAAAATGGCAACGGTACGAAATAAGTCTTGGAATTTAAAATAGTGCAATAATATAATTAACGCTTTAATTTAAAATGGCGACTGAAAGAAATAAAATTATTGAATTATTTAAAATTCCAAGACATTTATTAACGCTTTAATTTAAAATGGCGACTGAAAGAAATAAATGTCTTGGAATTTTAAATAGTTCAATAATTTAATTAACGTTTTAATTAAAAATGGCAACGGTAAGAAATGTCCTGGAATTTTAAATAGTTCAATAATTTAACTAACGTTTTAATTAAAAAATGGCAACGGTAAGAAATAAATGTCCTGGAACTTTAAATAGTTCAATAATTTAATTAACGCTTTAATTTAAAATGGCAACTGAAAGAAATGTCTAGGAATTTTAAAAGTGCAAAGAATTTAATTAACGTTTTAATTAATATCTTAGCTAATTAACGTCGTACAATTACGCGGTTGGTCTTATTGTCTTCCTTAGAAAATTTCGAGTCGAATGGTATGTTTGATTCTCTACGCTCAGCGTTTTTTGAGGAGTTCAAGCTTCAGACGGACAGACAGACAGACAGACACAGACAGACACGGACAGATTTTAATAGTAGTAATAATATATAATTCAAAATATATCTCAAAGTGTCTAATTTATTTGTGACGTAGAAACATCTGAAAAAGTTTTCTGTTATCAGTTTTCTTCTAATCTATGTACAACTAAATATTATGAACATAAACTCTAACAAATAATCAATTAGCAAAAATCCCTTTTAGTTGTAGCTGTTTCGAAAAGGATGTAGAAATTTCGGATTTTTGTAAAAAAAATTTGTAATTTCATTCAAATGTAAATGTAACACTAGAAACTTCTTAGCGACATGCAATTAAATTTTAAAACCAATTTTAATTGATGTGTGGACATTCAGATCACTGGTTTTTAGTACAACTTTTCCCGATGTGACAACATTACAAATAAATTACAACCATTTTACAATATCTTTTGAATTTGATGATACATATTTTTAGAATTCTTGCATGAAAAGACTTTATGCATGTTAATAATTGCTTTAACTTATGGCAAAAAAATCTAGCATGAATTTTCAATTTTCAGAGGAATTTATCTCTTTGGTGCCTGAGAATAACAAAACAGTTTTTGTTTCGTTTTAAAGGGCAATGTAACACCTTCTTCCTCCATGCAGTTGCAAATTTTTACTAAGTGTTCCCCAGGCTATTTTTGGGGAGTGAAAAGGGCCATTTTTCATTTTTTTCTCAAGTTTAAGATATTTTTCATAATAATCATCTTACTTAAAAGGCTTATATCTCTTTAATGCCTTGGAATAACAAGACAGTTTTTATTTCATTTTAAAAGGCGTTGTAACACTTTCTAACTCCATTCATTTGTAAATTTCTACTACCTGTTTCACAGGCCGTTTTGGGGGAGTGAAAAAGGCCAATTTTAATTTTTTCTCAAGTTTAAGCAATTTTTTCATAATGAAGGACTGCTGGTATCATATTTTTTTCTGTGCTTCTAGTATCTATAACAGGGTGCAAGAGCAAAAAAATTAGAACCCCACTGTCAGTCCTTCATATACTTTTTCATGCTTGAAATGACGAAAACTGCACTTTTTGAACCGCGAATGGACTGGGAAAATTTATAATTAGGCTTAACTTAATCCGTTTCTGTTATGCACAAATCACAGTCCATTCTTTTAGCTTTAAAATAAGTCATGTGTGATCTTTATACTACTTTAAATAAATTTACTAGAGCCCTTAGAATACATATCAAAAATGCTAAATTTTACTCATCGGCGGAGCAAAAAAATGGCGAAATCTCGAGAATAAAATTTTTTCGAAAAAAAAAAAATAAAACAGTTTGGTAGTATAGAATATTGGTGCATATTACCTACCAAATTTGATCAAAATCAAAAATGGTGCGGCACGGCCCATTTGTTGAATTTATATGGAATGACGCTACACTGTTAAAAAAAAAATGTCCTGAAAATAACGGAAAAATATATGGCAGCTGAGTTTCCGGAGTTATTCCGTTTCGTTATTTCCGTGATTTTGAAAAAGCTTCGCTCGTCATTTTTCCGTTTCTTAATTCTCCGTTCTTAAATTTTTTCGGTTCTTATTATCCCCGCTTATACGTTATAGGCTTATACGCTTATTTTAATCATAATTCATTATTTATCTTTTTGTATGTAGTCTCCCACAACATAAAATTACAAGAAATTGTAGGGGGAAAGACGCAACAAATTCAATTTTATAGATTTTGAAATTCAGACGTTTAATTTCTTCAAAATGAAACAGCAGCAGTTAACTCATTGTCATTAATTCCCTATTCCTTATTTTGCGCTGTTAACAGCGCAGGGTTTAAATTTTTAGAAGCAATGCAGTAAATCTCATGAAATCAGTACAAGATACGACTCATGAATGCAGTAGATTAATAGTTTAATAGGTTTCTATAAATTGAAACCTTTGCATTTTCTGAAAATTGTATTTTTATTTAATGGGGCACGACAGCTCTGATTAGATTTTCCAAACTCTTGATGATATTTAAATAGACGCTTTTACATTGTTTTTTTCATTTATTTCTTAATAGACATTGAGCTAAAGGTTAAAACAAATGTGTAAATGAAGTAAAGTCATAAAGTAAAAATGCTACGTTTTGGGACTTAAGCTTTTAAGTCTTTCTTATATTACAAAAAACATTTCACTAACTTTTACGAGCCCTCAGCACCAGTAAGTTTATACATGAAACTCTTAAAATGTACAATTGGTTTACATCATGAAATAACTGTTAAGTTTATGCTCAGAGTAATATAAAAATAGCAATAACAAAAATAAAAATTCTTACCTCCTATCGCCAACATCATCACAAAAAAGACAACAACATAGTGAGTAGATTTTAAAACATACTAAGACACCCGTTTGTTGCCCATTTTGATTGATTCCATCGCGAATTATTATGGACTGATAAACTGTCTTATTAAAAATGTTGAGCAAGGGAAACACGGTGTCCCGAATAATCATTTGAAAAGATCCAAATCATTTTTTTCAGCAGTCAACTTAATTAACAACGCAGAATCCTGGAATAATTCCTATTCGAATGCTATAACAATAGCCAACGCTCTTCTTCGAAGCATTCTCAAATTGAAACACACATACTGTCTGTTTGCGTTTTGTGCGCCTGGGAGCCACGGACGCTTCCATCTGAAAAAGGGGAGATAGGTTTAGGATGCGCACTACCCGATGCCTTCAGCTTTTGTTCGCTTTCTACTTCCTTGTTGCTTTTCCCCCTATTTCGAACAAGTCCGAGGAGACTTCGCGCGTGCGCAGATACAGCGGAGGTCGCACGAAAAAATTTTAAACAGTAATCACGTCCCAACGAACACGATTAAATAACACATTCGCATGTGATGTTTTTTGGAAAGTAACTATCCTAACGACGCGACACAGATATCTTCTTTTTCCAAACTAATGCGAAGAATACAAAGTTCGTCTCTTTCAGGAAGCTGTAATACGCATAATTAATTCCTAACGGCCCTGCATATTATAAGTTTTGCCGTCTCGTACTTTGACCTACGAATCAACGTTAATGCAGAAACCATAAAGGTAGGAAAATTCCGTTTTTGTTTCTCTAAGTCTGTGATTCACGGAATATTTCCGTTTTTTTTAAGGAAAAGATAAGTTTTGAAACGAAAACGGAAATTTCCTGTTAAAATTGGTAAAAACTTCCTGAAAATTCAGGTTTTTTAACAGTATTTTTCTGTTTGAAAAAAACTTTTTCGCACTTATTTACACATTAACTAACTTTTAATTTGTCTCTAATTTTATTTATGAAACAAAAAAGCGTTCAGGCTGTATAATAATGCTAAGTAATAACTATTTTTATTAAACATAAAGGTAGTAAACATGTTTACTTTTGTACACTAAGTGTGAAATCTGTAATATTTATCAGTTCGGTAGCGTTCTCATTATGTCGGTAACGTAATTAAAAAACTTCCTGAATATTCAGGGGTTTTTTAACAGTGTACTTTTTTGAAAAATACATATATAGAGAATTTTCCATTGCTCTGACCCTTTATATGTATTCTTAAAAGATCTTCATTACGTGATTGCTCAATCTTGCCATCGGCAAAAGTTAACGTGTTAAGGAAATGCCGTATTTTAAAAATTCGTTGACTGAGAAGGTTTATTAATTAAGTTTTTTTTTTTTTGAAATAAAAGAAATGTACTAAATAAATGTTGGTTCCTTTCAGGTGGCTTTACTGACTAAGTCCCGGGAGTCTTTCTTCTGCGGCGGAGCACTCATCAATACTCGCTATGTGCTGACTGCGGCTCACTGCACATTTGGGTAGGTCTTTGGCAAAGCACCGGATATCCGTACATCCGATGTTGAATCAAGCTCCGTATCGCATTTGGTGGATTTTTTGCAGTCTTAATTGTTATTACAAATTTGAAAATCTGTTTTAGGGTAACTTAAAAGCACCAGTAGTCGGCCATTTAAGAGCTCCTTTGTTGATCTTCGCCAACCAAGAAATTTCAGCAATTAATACAACAACGAAAACACTAGAAGTTTAGGCTATACTTTTGTGATTCACTTATTTCAGAAGTAAAAACCTTTTTACATTAAAATTAAAGCGATATGTTAATACGAGTAAAAGCTCCAGTACTCGGCCACGTTGTGCCCAGTAGTCGGCCGTTTCATTTTCATTGACCTTATGGGATATGAATGATTGAATTAAATCAAAATTTAAGAGAAAATTTACAGCACAGTATTATGTTTAGTCTGGCCAAGTTTTCGTGGTACCTCTGGTTACTGGGCATTGTAGATGATCTTGTTAGTGTACTTGATACACCATGTGCTCTTCTTATTTCTCTTAACTATTAGTATACTGTTATGAATTTTAGACAGTACACTTAGCTCAGTACTCTCAGGATATTGATGTAATTATCGTTTTTATACTTCAGATGCTTAAAAAAACTTCATTTTAGAAACTGTACTAGAAAAAAAGTGTTTTCTTTAACAATATGTCCATATCAGAAAAAAAATAATTTGAAACATCAAAAGAAGCTTCGTAAGGGTAAGAGAGCATAAATGACGCAATACTTTTTCCCCCGGCATACTTGCCCCCCCCCCCCCCCCGCATCTCTTCGTCTCAACATTTCACAATTCACGTTACCGCTCCAATCCCATCACAATCACAAACATTGTTAGAAAAATGCTTTTACGTGAACCAAAATGCAAAAAAACACAAAAAAACTTGGCAAGTCCTCTCCCCCCCCCCTTCACCTGCCGCAAACTGTTACAGTTTAACTAACCACCCCTTCCCCTTGTCAAAGCGTGACATCATTTCACGACGGTCTCTAAAAAAATAAACGATTTGTGTTAAGGAAAACAGTGATAAAATAAATGCTGTTGCAACATAGTATAATAAAAATATTACATATACATATTTCGGGTTAAAAAGAAACTTAAAAAAAAAAGAAGCTTCTGAAGTTAAGCATTTAAACAGCACTTACTAAAGATGCAAGACATGACAAGATAAACGAAATTTGTATAAAATGTACCTGAGGCAGTTAAAAACAGGAATAGTGTTGTGGTAAACAGCAGTTTTTGATCACAGAATCAAGAAATGGGAAAACTATTTTACCTTTTATGTAAAGATAAAGACTGAATAAAAGAGTCGATACAATTTATGATCAGACCAATAATCACATCGGCACTTGACTGGTTCAAGTTAATTATTAGAATGTAATTTCAACATAGGAACATAAAACTAAATTTGTAGTTTCATAAATAATTTCTTCTAAAACTATGCAAGTAAAAATACATTTAAAAATGCACTGAAAAGAATATCCATCAAGGATCCACATCTGGCGCAGAATTTTCCACTTAAACAAAGGTTATTTGTTTTAAATTAATTGAAGTAAGATGAAATATGGAGGTAAATTGATATTGGGATGTCATGAAGGTAATCTTATGGCTTTAAACAAGAACATTAGTAAACAAGGAATGAACCAAAATTTAGTTTGTTGCAATCTAACCATGTAATTTTGAAATGAATTCATCACAATTCTGATTATCCAGTGAAGAAAACTCAAAAAATTAAACATTTCGTGAGAATCAGTAACAAAAATATACCAACATTTGAAACAATTAGCCTAAATAGAACACAGGGGTCTTGAACCTTTGGTAAAGCAAAAAGTTTGGAATACTAGCAATAGAAAGAATAACCATATGCTTGACCTTCATTAAATAACTTGAGCCTATGTAACTATTGAAGTAATGCATATTTTCTCCGTATAATTAGAGTGGTTATTAACTGCCGAATAAATATCATTAGAAGCCAAATCACTCGTTTCATCAATTTTATCAGCTTAAGGTAATTTTATAAGAAACTATTAAATCACCATTTGGTAATAACTAGCTGAGTGTTAAAACTTATAATCTTAACTCAACGGCTGAGTCTATTTAAAAATATGTTTTAAGAATTTTTAACTAAGATCACAATACTAGAAGCAATAAAATGTTGAAGCAGCTCTTTTTGTCATAAATTTAGGCGCTAAATTTAAACATTTTATCGAGAAAAATAAATTTTGAAAAAGGAATTTTTACTCAAAACAGTTAAATTTTCGTTGTATTTCAAAAGATAGTGACTGGTGCAGTGTCATCCACCAATAACGCCAAGGTAATCAGTGAGTGTGGACTCGAAAGTCTACAAAATAGAAGAAAAGTAAATATGATAAAATTCACAAACAAAGCAAGAAGTCGCGCTCCTGAACACATTTCTCGTATTACCTTCGAGAGGCGTGCCACGCCAAGTCAAGAATAAAACGATCTTCACCCATGCAATATGATAGAGATATCAGAGTAAAAATTGACCTTCAACACAACAAATGGGACATTGTTCAGGAGCCTGTCTCTCGCAAAAAGCTTCCACTCAACACCATTGAGCTCTAACACTAGCTCAATGCTCAACACCAGCATTCACACCGACCTTCTGGAGCCATGCAACAAAAATGAACAGAGTGATACTATTAGAAAAAAGGGACTTAATACAATCAAAAAATTTCCAAAAGAAAAGTTTGTTCATGCATATACAGATGGTTCATCTGACAAAACTATCACCAATGGAGGTTCTGGTGTGTTTTTAATTGCTCCAGATGATACCCTTTACAAAGTCAAATTCAGTGCAGGAAAAATAGCCTCCAACTTCACCTGCGAGCTACGAGCTATTTTGGAGGCACTTAATATGTATAAGGACCCTTCCCACTAAACAGGCACAGGGCCTAGTGATTTTCTGTGACTTCAAGGCCGCCTCCAGGTAATTTCAAAGGGGCACTCTTCTATCACCCATTGAAATCATCTCAGGTCTTCGGGAGATATAGGCTATGAACAAGACCTGTACACTTCAGTGGATACCTGCACATGTCAAAATAGCAGGCAAAGAATATGCTGATAAATTAGCCAAGGAGTCCAGAGACCTTAATAACAATAGTGTATCTCCAAGATGCAAACGCAATAGCTAAATCTAAACTCGGAGATAAATCAATCCAAGCGAAAATAAATAAGTCGATTAATAACAAAAACTATAACCAGGCTGAGAACTGGCCATCACAGGGGCATGAAGATTGATGGAGAGGGTAAGAAGGGTGTATAGAAACTGTTGTAATTGCCCAGATACACAGCTTACACCTTGTCATATCTTTGAGTGTCCAGTAATAAGAGCGAACCTGAGAGAAATTGGTGTATTGCCGTCAATTAGACCTTTATGACGATAACATCCAACAAATCGCAAAAGCAGTTATAAGGATCCATGGAGTTATTTAGTTTGGCTAAGTCATAGATACGACAAAAAATGTCAATGCCTTAATTTCATTGTTATTTGATGAATCCATATTAAGAATGAAAAGCCGAATTAAGAATGTGGCCGACTCTACTGGGTAAATTATCCGAACAGCTTAAAATCAGTGGTCGGCCTGTCGTGGCCGACTATTGGAAATGCAGAATTCCGTACCCAGTTGTCGGCCACCCCTTTAAAAAACAATTGAGTTTAACCAGGAGTTTGCTTTTTCAATGAAACTTCATGTTAGACATTCTATTAAAATAAAAATTAATCAAATTCACAGTAGAATGAAATTAATAAATGTAATTACCATTTAAAGACGTGTCCTCTTAGCTAAAAAATAAGCAAACTTGGATGACGGGCACACCATTCAAAATGAAATGACTAATTCAAAAAAGTACCCAAAACGAAACTGCCCCTGATTGATGATTGGGGATAGGTGTTAATGGGGCGTCATATCTGATTGACGCCCCATTAACACCATGAGTTTTGTCATTGTGGCCGACTACCGGTGCACTTACCCTATAAAATACCATTACATTTCACTTAAATTACTTTTTAGTTCTTATGAAATTATAAGGTTTTGTTTCTGCAATTAAATAGAAAAACCCCTCGTTACATTGCGTCCCGTTATATCACTCATTCGGATATATCGCGCTCTTCCTTTGTCAACCCGAAAAACTATACATATTTATTTTAAATAGATGGTTTTACATTCGACATTACCCCATTTTGGTCCCCATTTATAAGCATCTGTAACCGTCGAGAGCTTTTAACCCATTTATGCCCAGTAGCCTAAAAACGGGACGCTTGTTAGTTACTGCATACAGAAACCTGTAGTGGGTATATCATTTTACTAAAGCTGTTTTTCACAAGTTATAGTCCTTCTTGAGAAAACCAGATAGAGCCACTATTTGGACATCAGAGTTCAGTTATTGACAGCTATTTTCTGACAAATCAGCCAATCAACGATCCAGCATGGGTAGCCACACAAAGAAAGTTTTTTTGCGAACTTTTTTTTCATAAAATAAAACTATTTAAAAATGATTTGCTTAAAATTGATCAGAGATGCTTTTTGTAATGCTACCGTGCACAAGTAAGGTCGTATTTTGCTCACATATCTGCAAATAATCCCATAAACAGGACGCTAAATAACTTAATAAATATGGCAACGGCGAACTATTTCAAGCCTAAAATGTATGTAAACCATTCCAAGTAAGAGTTTTAAGCAGACAAAAATTGAAAAAAAAAATGTTAAAAACTTGGGCATAAATGGGTTAATAGCTAAACGTGGTTCCAATCAACAAGACCACATAAAAACGGATACGTCCGCATACCTTCCGCTTTGTTGGGGGTCCCCTAATCCTGGAAAAAAATTGCTTTAAAAAGTTTTTATGAAATCCTTGAAAATTGTCCTTAAAGGAATATTTCTTAATATCTATTTTTGACTTAAAACAGGTGTGTCTTTCAAGTTTAGCCAATTTCGTAAGACTGTACAGTCAATTATTAAAACGTCAGAGACTGGAAAATGCAAATGAAATGCTTTAAATAATTTTAACTGTTCTAGAGTCTTTGAAAATCATTAAATACCTTTTTGAAACTCCTTAAAAAGCGCTTCAATTCCATTTCTCATCAAATAAACTATGAATCAACTGAATGGCCAGAATATTACTCTCTCGTTAATTACTTTTTAAATCTCTACACTATTTCTTTTAAAGGGTTTTATGCGTTTTTACTACTGGTCATTTTACATTAAGTGCTGTGTCAGTCGGTGAACAAGAGCTACTATGTAACTATATACTGAAAACCGATGTAAACAAATAATGTGTTTATCTTTACCGATGTAAACAAATAATGTTATCTATCCCCTCGTTAATCCTCTCTGTCGATTAATGTCCATCGATTGTTAAACTACAAAAAAAAAAAAAAGGAAAAATTTGATTGATCAAAATTTACAAAAAAAAAAAGGCAGGACATGTATAAGGTGTTTGTTTGTCTATTTTTTCCAACATCTTTTTGAAGCCCCAACTACCCCATATAAGGACTCAAAATGCAGAACTTTAAAAAAATTCAAAAATTTCTTCGATGGAGAAACCCTCGGACCCCCTAAAATTACTCATATTCTACCCTACTTAAAGGAGTTCATTGCATCTCTCTCTTGATACCCCTAATCCAATAAAGGTCAGCCCACAAAAATAACAAGAAAATACATATAAAAAAACACACAAATAGCATTAAGAGTCCCCCCGACTCCTAACAAAAAAAAGTTACGGGAGATTGGGCAAAGTGCGAACTGGGCCCTCCACGAAATGTCTTTCTGAATACGGCCTTATCTATTGTGTTCTTTTCATGCATAGTTTTTGTTTTTTCAATAAAATATACATTGAATGCATACGCTATGAATTCCTCATCTCCTAAAAAAACTTTGAAAAGACGGTTTTGTTTTCAAATGCAGCATTTTTGTTGCATTTAAAGTGGAATACACGAATAAAACAAAGAAAACGTGGAATGTAAACTTCGAAAACAACTGAATTAAAAATATTTGCATTAAAAATGCAATGTGTTAAAATAAAGCCTGGTTATTTAACAAAATGGTTAGTTTTGTACGGAATCAAATTACAAGAGTTGCACTTTTATTCTGCTTAAGTGAAAATTGACTTTTTGGGAGGTCACAGTGACCTCCGAGAACAGAGGTAAATGATATCCAAGAATTCTAGGGAGAATTGGAACTTTTTGTGAGGTCAAAATGACCTCCCAATAACCTCCAATTGGGGTACTTCTGCTTGACCCCCCCCCCCTCAACGTGAGTCCTGGCTACCCATGAATAAGGATGTAACTTTTTTAAGGCTACAGAGGACACAAAAATGTTTTTTCAATTATTGATCTGTATATCTAAAACTTTGTGTGCTTGTATATTTACTAAATATAAAAGCACAAAAAAAATTTGGTGCAAAAAACAATGAATACTTTTTTTGAAATTTAAAATTTTAGAATGAAATTTACATGAATTTTTCAGATAAAAAATTTGTATAAATTTTTATTTTCAGCCATCTTTTATAAACTATCTCATAACATTACGTGTAATGCATAGATTTATGCAATCATGCCTAATGATTGAAAATTAAGTGGAAATTGCAAGTTAAAAAAAAAAAAAAAAAAAATGACGCATGGAGCATTTTGAAATTTTGTTAAAAATTTTCTTTCATTTTAAATTTCAAAAAAAGTATTCATTGTTTTTTGCACCATTTGTTTCATGCTTTTAGATGTAGTAAATATACAAGCACACAAAGTTTTGGACAAATTAGATCAATAATTTAAAAAAACATTTTTTTTGTCACTAGCCTTAATGAACTTAATATTTTAACCTCTGTTTAGGGTTCCCACCCTCTTCACATAAGCATCAAAAATAAATTTAAAAAAAAGTAGGAGTCCGGAGTCGGAAGTTTCAAAATCCCAGAGTCGGAGTTGACTATTTTTCCTCAGACTCCGTTGCCCTGCATAAATCTTAATTTATTACAGCTTTTTTTTTTTTTTAAATTAAGAAAAGGTGTGGCAATGACATTTTGTGATTTTCCTCATTTTTTATAGGTGAAAGTAAGTCATGAGAAGTGAGCATTCTGAAGTTTTTAGTCCCCCCAAAAATTTTGTTCGCTCGGTAAAAATTACCGAAGTTTGATGTTTTTCAGCTCTTTTTCGGTAAAAAGACTGAAAGACGCATTTCAGTGTGCTATAGGTTTCTACAGAAACACCACCTCAAGGTTAAGTTTACATTTATTGATTATACAGTGTCTGGTTATGAGGACCCCATAGTTATTTGGGTTGGGTTTATTGCTTTCTTTAGTTAAGCAGCCGCAAAGTATGATTTTTAGTCCATTTTTGTTCGAATTTAAACTGTATTATTTCCCCCAAAAAAACTCCCGAATTTTTTTTAACGTATACTGAAAATTTATTCCATGAAGAGAATATGAGGTACGGAAATTGTTTAATATTTCATTGCTTTGAAGAGAAAGACTGTTTTTCAAAATTTGTAGTTTTTTTAATAGTGTTTAACTCAAAACAGCAAGCCTAGAAAAAAAAATCATGAATTATGGAACCTACAGATGTGTAGAATAACGTAAAACAAAAAAGAAGCGTGGGGTCTCTTCTAGTTTTTAAGAAAATATTTTTTGTAGCTTATTTTAAGATTTTTTTCCCTTAGCAAAGTGCGTCCATCAAGTAGGTCAGATCTGCTGAAACTTTAAGTATATAGCAATGATTTATATAAATTTGCACAGAGAAAAAGACTAGAAACACGTAATTTTGTCAAAATTTTTATAATGTTTAGTTTCTTAATTACAATTAACTCAAAAAAAGATAAATCTAATGGGGGAAGTATTGAATGTACTTGTACATATTACTCGCTTTGAAATATTGGAAAAGTAAATTATGTGAAGTATCTTCAGAGGCGTTCGAATGGGAATTCAGTAACCTCCTAAATATTTTTATACTCAAAAAGTTTTACTGGCGATTCGGCAAATTTCGAAACGATATTGCAACATTGAAATTTTCTATTTGTATTTTTTTACTTATTACGATTTTTATTATATGATACCTGCATACGTGTAAAACAACGTAAAAAAGAAAGCGGCCTGGGGTCCTTCCCAGTTTTAAGGGGGGAAAAAAATCTCATTTTAATACGTTTTCTAGCAGTAAAATGTGTCCAGTATACAGGTCGGATCTGCTAAAACTTAAGATTTTCTAACAATACATATATGTGTGTACAGAGAGAAAGAAAAAGGCTCAAAACACTTAATTGCAATAAAAAGCTAAAAGTTCTAAAAATTTAGACAAAATTAACTCAAAAAACAGTAAACCGTTACTGAGGGAATTGTGTAATTTACATATTACGAGCTGGCAATGACTGGAAATATTGGAAAAGTAAATACTGTGAAGTATTTTTAGAGGCTCCGCAATGGGAGGTTACTGTGACCTTATGAAAAATTTCATATTCGGATATTTTTTCTGAAGATTCTACGACTTTGGAAACAATATTACAACACTAAAATTTTCATTTCTTTTAATTTTTACATGTGCGCTGGATCGTATTTTATCATTTAGAAAAATTAGGAAATATCTTTGACAAATTAAGAACATCTTCTTGATGAGTATAAGATACTCATGGGCACGTGAGCTTAAATTTTTAAAAAATACAATCAAGCACATATGCAAAAAATGTATCATTAAACAAATCTTAATGTTGCAATATTGTTTCCAAATTTGCCGAATCGTCAGGAAATTTTTTCGAATTTTTCAGGAGGTCACTGTGACCTCCTACAAGAATACCTCTAAATATACCTCACCGAATTTACTTTGTCCAATATTTCAAAGCTATGTTTCACATACATTCAATAGTTCTCTTAGATTAATTTTTTTTTTGAGTTAATTGCATTTAAAAAAATGATAAAAATTTAGACAAAATTATTTTTTTAGTACTCTTTCGTATTCTCTATACTGTATATACATCATTACTGTATACTTAATATAAGTTTCTGCACATCTGACCTACTTGATGGGCACATTTTATATGAGAAAAGCATTAAAATGAACTACAAAAAGAAAAAAAAAATGTTGAAAACTAGAAGAGACTCCACGCTTCTTCTTTTTATGGATTATTGAAACTACAGATGTGTAGAATAACATAAAAAGTTATTTTTTGTAGGTAGCTGTTTTGAGTAAATGCGATCAGAATAAATTCGAGAAATATCGGTTTTTTTCTCTTCAAAGCAATTAAATATTAAAACATTTTCGTACCTCATTATTCGCTTCGTAGTACAAATTTTCAGTATATGTTAAAAAAATTTTTAAGGGGTTGCTTTTTTTGGGGGAAGGGGGGGGGGAATAACGCAGGTTAAAGTCGAGCAAAAATGGACTAAAACCCATACTTTGCTGCTGCTTAACAGAAGAAAGCAACAATTCTCAACCCAAATAACTATACGGTTCTCATAACCAGACACTACATTGTACGATCAATAAATGTAAACATAACCTTGAATCGGTGTTTCTGTAAAAAACTTTAGCGCACTGAAATACGTCTTTCATTTTACTAAAACAGCTTTGCAAAACATCAACCTTGGGGATTTTTTGTTGGAGTTAAACTTTACTTCTCATGACCTACTTTCGCATGTAAAAAATGAAAAAATGTCACTGCCAACTTTCAATTCGTAATCCAAGATAAAATGATAGAAATATTTACAATTATTGCGTTTTTAATTATAAAAGTAATTGTTCAGGCTAATTTTCTTTTTTATTTAAACTCGTCCGAACATAAAATCTAATCTTTTGGTAGGATGGTAGGTGCACATTTCATTAGTTTGTACGGTAATTGAATCCATCTCCTGACCTCGCCTCTATCACACCCCGAAAAGCGCGATGGAACGAGGGGTTACATTTTCTATTGATTTGGAATTGAATTTCCTTTCACAGCAATGAGTAAAATCTGTGAAGTTGTTTCCAGATAAGAATTTTCATGTACAGGGACAAATGTCACAGTTCTGCATCGATGCCGAAATAAGCATCATTTCTATATTGTTTAGTATCCTCACACCCTTGCTACCCATTTATTGATACCGCTAGAAATAATTCTCATTTTATTTTGGCACAAATGACCTATTCCCTACTCTTCATAGAGCTTCCTTTAAGAAGAAATCAAATTCTTATTGTTTTCGCTACGGATGGATTTTCTAAGAAGATTGAGGAAATGCATAATTTTCCTCTTGAACCGGGATTAAATTGAGCATGAACGTGTAGATCCTTATTCGTAGATCTGGAGACGAACAATCTGGCTATCTAAGCAAAAGTGTTGAAGTTCCAGTCGTTGAGTAAAACTGCAGTTTTTCTGCAAATATCTTAAAATTTTGCAAGCATCTGCTCTTTTTCAGCAGTTTTGGGGAAATGAGAAGCACATCTAAATCTCTAGCAAATGATGCTTATTCGGCTCAAAGCTTGACATTTTTGCAAGAAAATAATTTTGTGACTTGCCTTGCAGGAATGACGTGCTTTAAAAAAAAAAATCTACGAGAAAACTGCAGTCATTTTGCAGTTTTCTGCCAAATTTCTTCTTGAACTAGAAGATAACTGCAAAATGACTCTACGATTGAAATTTTAAATTCGCGCAACCCTATGATAGGAAAACTTTTGCTTAGTCAGCCATATACTATCGTGTTCGTAATATTTTTCTATCCAACATGTTAGGACAAGGGTAAGTCGGAGAAGGTTAATTTTAAAGATGACTGGTTTTGGTTTAGGATCCCGAAGAATATGATAACGGCTCGTCTTGGAGAGTATGACCTGCAAGCTGAAGTTCATCTGATCCACGAAGATTACGCGGTCATCAAAATGAAGCGGCACGGCCAGTACAGTCAGCGGACGCTCCAGAATGACATAGCTCTGCTGTTGCTGGAGAAGGCGGTCACCTTCAATCCCTTCATCATGACCATTTGCTTGCCCGAGAAGAATTTCGATTACGTCAATAGGACGGCCACTTTGGCCGGTTGGGGAAATTTGGAAGGAGGTAAGACTACTTGAAATCATAAAGATCGCCCAAAATATCCCGATTATCAGCGGCTCTTTCGCACTTTTTTTCCACTCATATTAGACATTAAAATTGCAAATTACAATGGATTTCTAAATTTTTAACATGTTGTTTGGGTCACTTAGAGTAGTCTAAATCTAAGTTTGCACCTTTCTAAAACCTCCTAAAATATGCAACACATGCGAATACCCGATTTAAAGAGCATTAAATTTACAGCAAGGTAAGTTCAAGTGGCGTTCTGTAGGACCAATAGTTTAGGATATATAATGCTTCAAAAATTGGTCATTTTTTGGCGAAAAATTAAATTATGCTTTGATCATAGTTTTGAAAAAATATCAACATAAATTCCTATTCCACAAGACAAAAATTGAAAAGTAATTACATTACATTTAATCGCTTCCATTTAAGGCCAAACAGAAGCCTGTAGGTTCAATATTTTATTTACAGTCGCGAATAAACAAATATTTGAAAATTTTAATTTTTTTTAAAACGAGGAAAAAAGCTTTCTAATGATAGGAGGGCACCGGATAGTAAAAAAATGCATAGAATGATATAAAAAGAGTAACACTGTATTAAAATATTATTTTAATAATTAAAAAAAATGTTGGAGGTTAGTTTCGCTCGTTGAATTTGCTATGTTTATGATGGTTCTTGTTGGCTGTGGTCTTTTCCCGACTTTTTTTCTGGTTTAGTGCAAAAACGTCAGTCAAGAACTTGAAATTGTAGTGGACAGAGAAAAGACCTTAATTCTAGCATTGTTTCTACGATTAACATTCAAATAACAGGCCCCGTATCTTTCAAATTAGTAACCTGACTGACGTGATTTTTGATATCTTGCCTCCCACAGCTTGTTTCCATAAAAAACGAATTTTCGAAACTCATGTTGTTTTTGCTCTCACCGATTTAACTTTTGATGATACATGTGGCTACTGTTTTAGAGAACACTAAATTTTCAGCAATTTAAACTCAAGGGGCGTTCTGGAAAACAAATAGTTCGTTTTAGAGAAATTTTACTTCATCAATTTATCATTTTTTGAAAAAAATATGATTCGATCATATTTTGGACCAAATATAGACATAAATTCCTGTTCGACAAGACAGAAAATGGACATGTAATTACAGTACATTTAATCAGCTTTGATTTAAGCTTAAACAGACGTCTGCAGGTTTAATGTTTCATTTACAATCGAAAAAAAGCAAATATTCGGATTTTTAAATTTTTTTGAGAAATGAGAAAAAGTTTTCTAATAAGAGCAGGAGGGCACTGGACAACACAGAAATGAGTAGGATGGTATGAAAAGATTAATATTGTATTAAAATATTGTTTTCATAATTAAAAAAACCTACAGGCTTAATTTAGCTCAATGCATTGCTTGTTTTTTTCTTTTGAGAGGCCTTGTTGGCTGTGGTCTCCTCCCGAAACTGCAGAAAGGGAAGGTCTCAAGATGTTTGTCTATTTGTGGAAAGAGTCGTTGCTTTAATTATAGTTGCTGGAGATGAAGAAATACGGACAGCTTTCTCGCTACGGACACACACTCGCTATCAATTCTCCTTTGAAAAAAAAAATTGAAATCTGTCGGTCCGTTTAGGTGCTGGAATGCCTCAGATACTGGCACGTCAAACTTCTAGCCCCCTTCCTTGTTACGTCGGGGGATAATAAAATTACAAAATCGAGAACTTATTTTTAGGATCCTTAATTTTAATCGATCCTTATTTTTAGGAAATATATCCCTCTCTATTGTCTAGCCCAGGGGGTCTCCAAACGCTTTTGCTCGCGGGCCATTTTTGAAAATTTTGCTTGCCAACCCCTCCCGTCCCAGAAGGAGTTTTCATCATACACATTGTCGTTCGGAATTACGGGCATATTTGTTGTATTAGAAATAATTGGGGATATGTAATAACTACATTTTGAATTCAGCGTGGCGATTTTATCTAGAATTTCTAAAAGAAGGCTCAAATTTTATATCAAATCTTTAGTTTTCGTTCACTGGATGTCGAATTTTTCTTTTAGTATCAGATTTTACAAACATTGATCATTGGATTTAAAAACTAAAATAATCAGTCACTTAAAAATAGATTCTAAATATTTTTATTGAAGTAGATACCTTTCATAACATTAAAAATTTCCTACTTAATCATCAAAGTTATTATTGGTGAAAAATTTCTATTGCCTGTGAGAAAAATTTCGTATAACCTTATTAAACCTCTTATTGACTTGAAAATATTCCTAATATCTTTCCCTCAGATTCCAAAAACCAATTTAGCTTTTTTTTCATTTTCCTTCCTTTTAAAAAAAATTAGCTGTCTTTCTATGCTTAATTTCTAAAGAAAGTCAGGAAGGGACATTTGTTGAATGTCAGATTAAGACAGAAAGCAGGAACTGGACTACTTGATGACTTTGTGAATACTTTACAAAATAACAAGAAAAATGTAAGGAACATTTTAAATGTCAGATTAAGACAGAGAACAAGAATTGGTTTACTTGATAGCATTCAGGTTTTAGCTATTGAAATCGAATTTATCCTACACTGTTAAAAAAATTTCTGAAATTGTACGGTAAAAGTTACTGGCATCCATATTGCCAGTAACTTTTCCCGTAATTTTTTGTTTGCTGCAAAATTTTACGGGAGAGAAAAAGAGAATTAAAATGTGCGAGATACGAACGACAAGGATCGAACCCAGGACCCAATTTTCACACACTGCTTTACTATCCACGGTATACTGTAAAAACTGATTGCGATTGGCACCTGTCAGGGTGTTAAACGCGTGTAGCACCAGCGACATCCAGGAGGGAGCCAGGATTTCACTCGTAGCTTGGGTGAAAAACTGGCACCCTCAATCCAACGCGCTCGGCGGGGTGTAAGATGGAACCGTAGGAGAGAATAAATGGCACCATCACTGTTCTCTATTGCCTATCCCCCCCCCCTCCTAAGCTGTATGTGTTTTTGTTTGTAATTGTGTTCAGATTTATTTGCTTTTTTCTCGAAGTCTTTGCACATTTTTCGCATTGAATTCTGGTTTTAAAACGATTGAAACTTGTAATTTAAGGCATTTTCTCACAGTTCAGACTTTCCAACATAGTTGAAAAGAACTCATGACTTCAATTCATCTGTCCGTGCTCTAACTCTCGTTTTTATATCCACTAGATCACTCAGTAGTTTTAAAATGTTATTAACATTTACGATAACATTATTTCTACTAAAAATGAAGTGGGAAGGTCAATTGTTGAATCACTTTTACGAAAAGCCAAAAATATTCAGTTGCATTACGATCACTGAATAATCAAGTCGTTTCATAAACATCAAAATTTTAACCAAGAGTAACATATTAATACCCAGCAAAAAAAAACTAATAATGCAGTAAGCAGAACAAATATAAAGAAGAGTTCACGAAATGAATCATGACATTCGAGTGTTTATAATAAATAATAGTGAGAGATTTCTTTTTTCAATGTTCTATCTACGCAGTTATCGTGACGAAACAGCTATATTATTTCGGCCACTTAAATGCTTCGCATCGTTATAAATATTTTTTGCGGAAAATCCGCTCGATTCCTGACGATATAAGCAAATAGCACTTATTATATTCAGAAAATGAGCCAGTAAAGTTTAAAATATAACAATTTATAAAACTTTCTAATTGCTAGTTGAATCTTTTTTTTTTCGTTTTGTTTTCTTTTATATCAGCTAGTTTAACCCATTAATGCCTGACATTTTTTTTCAACGATATTTTGTATACTGGTTACAAATAGTGTTTAATGGACAGGAAAAATAGTTAAAAAATTATCATGTAAAAATTATATTTTTTATTTAAGAAAGAAAAATCGTCCCTAAAAAGGGACGCTAGGCACCAGAGGGTACATACTTTTTACCAAAATTTTTTTTCTGCCTACGATGTAATATTGAAAATGACAATTTATAAGAAGAAATAAAAGCAGCAATTAACATAAACTGGGAAGTTCAGAGAACAAGGAAATATTGGTGTTGTTGAGTATGAAAGTCTGCAAAGCATTTGTTCTGCAAACCTACGTATTGCATTTGCTGCATTCCGATAAGCTCTTTTACTTCAATGGGCGCATCTTACCTGAGTCTTATTTAAAGCAATATAACAACTAGCCCCATAATACCTAACTCAATCCGGTATTCTTGAGCTCAATGCGTACAGTAGCTTCTAAAATAAAAATGAAGAGCGGCTACCACCATTTTTTAGAATAAATCAAAAACCGGTAGTTCCCGATATTTGATGCATGGGATCTTTTTCTTTATGCAACGATTGTACTGAGTTGCATAGATTGAGTACCAAATATATATGGTTATATATATTTGGTTCATCAATTTCAATTACTTTCTTTTCGCTGTTGGACAATCGCTTAGCCTTTACAATAGGATGAACTCCATGAAGATTCGATGCAATAGTTATGACATCCCTATTATTCCACCGAACCAACGTAATATTATTTTACCTGTTATCGACATTTATTCAAAACTTCCTCTCTTTTCTTTTTTGAACAGCGTAACTTTAGTTCATGAGCATTTTTTAATCCGATTCTTGCACAGAACCTTTCTGAGACAAATAATCACGTAGGAACGCAAGAGAAGTAAATAAATTGTCACAGTAGAGATCAAAATTGGCATTCTCAGGGAATTCTGAAATTAAATCTGCAACCCCCCCCCCTTTTTTTTTTAAATAACAGACACATATGCAATCCTTGAATTCTTCATCAAGGTGAAATGCTAAGCTTCTGAAACAGCTTAGGGCTTCTTCCAACAGTCAGACTAAACAATAATAGACACCTAAATACATAATGGAAAAGTAATTAAATACAACGAATAATTAGTGTTTTGAAGAACTACATTTTTGAAATAGCTTTCTTTCAAAATTTACCTTGAGTATTTTTTGTAATTAAAAAAAAGAGAAAATATTTAAGAACGTTGCATAATTAAGTTTATATATTAATTTAATTTAATTAGATTTTAAAAATAAAATAAGTTTTAAAAATGACAATTATTATCTGTTTTTCAGTCTAAAAACATTTACTAACTCCTTTTGATATAAATTATAGATTCTAAGCAAGAAACCAGCAACGGTTAAACAATGCAGCCTTTGGGGCCTAGCGTCCCCTTTTAGGGACGTTCTTAAATTGCTCTAAAATCCTAAAAAAATTTAAAATTTACAAAATTGCAAAAAAGGTAAACTAAAACATCGATCAAAGTAGCACATATATCAAACACAGATTTACTTGTTAATAACTTTAAAAACTTAGCTTTTTGTTCTTGAGATTGTGAACGATGTAATTTTTGATAAAGATCATAATCAAATGGCTACAGATCACAGTTTACAGCGGTTATCTGCTGAAATCTGTTAACCTTTTAAGCGGTTTGCCCGTACGGTGTACGTGCTACCCGAAATTGGCCTCATCTGGTTTGCCCGTACGGCGTACGGGCATCGATATTTTCAGATTTCCTTTTCTGGTTTTAACGAACTGTTCGGAAAATTGTAAACCTCAAAATTCACAGTAAGTGTGAGAGAAATTTTTGCATAATTTGTAAACCATTCATTACTGAATGCAGAATGTACTTGGAAAAAGCAAATATTTCGGGATTTTTTGACCAAAATTGTAAAATAAAAAATATTGTAAAAGCATTGAAAACGAAAAAAAAATTTTAAAAATTCTTTGTATTCTTATTCTGTTAAGTATGGTACTTAACTATATGCAATAAAAATATGCCTTTTTTGGAAGTATTTCTGGTAAAATAATTGACCGCTTAAAGGGTTAATGCAGAATTGAAGCAATACCAAAGTAATAATTGAACACAATTATTTAGTTGAAATGTTCATTTTTGGAAAATTCAGACTCCCTTTTTGGACCGTCCCTAAAAAGGGACGCTAGGCATTAATGGGTTAAGCATTTTGATCTTTAAACATTGTTTATATAGTATTCATGAAAATACCGGAACATATTTTTAAAGTAACGTTTATGCATGATATAAAATACAAGACATAACAATGTTACAGCAATAAACTAAACTTATACTCATTAGTCAAATGAAACAATTTTAAACGTGTTGGAAAGTTCTAATAGTAAACTATGATAAAATGCCTGTAGCTACTTACGCGAGGATTTGAAGATAATGTGAGACCAAAATATGTAAGTAAATCCAGTTGTATTCATCCAATGTGAAAGATGAAGCAAATTCTTTTCGATGCAACGTACCATCCGCCATTAAAAATGGATGGAAATAAGTCAGCGCACATGCGCTATTATCTACGTTCTGCTATTGGTGGGTTTAATGGCACCTTCGGTCTTCGGAAGCACCGTTCACCCAGGGAGGTGCCAAAGGGCATCGAATCCCTACTTTGGCTCCCTAATGGCAACCTTTGGCACCGTATTTTCATCCTATGTTGACTAACGTCACCTGTTCGGCACCCCCGGTTTTTACAGTGTACCAGATGAGACACATCAGGAGAGTGGAAATAGGGTGTCATCTGCATCGCACAGTAAGTCATGTGGTGATCAATTGGCGCTGCAATTGCAATTTTTCACAATTTACTGTAAAAAAATTTCTGCACGGGAACTGCTACATTTTACAGTAACATTACTTTTAAAGCTTCCTGAATTTTTAACGGTATAATCTTTGCAATTTAGAGCTCGCATAGTGCAAATACGGAAGAAATTATCCCTGGAGAGTTAATCTAGTAATGACGACTTAGCTGATTTATGCATCTAAAATCTGGCCAGCAGCCGCTGACCAGTTTTCAGATGCTCGATGGCAACTTTTGGCCCGCGGGCCATAGTTTGGAGACTTCTGGTCTAGTCTTTAGTAGTTCAGTCTTGAAAATGAGTTTGTTTCCATTTACCAAGTTAGTTTTAAACTATGTAGTATCTACAGTTTTTTCCCATTGACATTTTGTACAGGTGGACCTACTAGTGATGTCTTGCAAGTTGCCAGCTTTCCTATTATAGCAAACGCCGATTGCCAAAGTGAACATGGAGTACCGATTGATGATTCTGCCATTTGCACTGGAAGTGATGATAAAGGAGCGTGCAACGTAAGTTTCAAAAAAAAAAAGTCTATACACACTACACAGGGTGCATCGAAAAAGTCTTTTTTTTTAATACCAAATTTCCAATAGCACGGAAAAGTTGCCTTGTGGGCACTAAAAGACACTTCGGTTTTTTTCACAAAACAGCATACAAAGACTTTGCTAAAAATGCATTTGCGGGAATGCTTTTTAGTTAAAAATATAAAAGACAGTACTGAAGTTAGCAAGCCTTGGTTTGTTTTGATTGGTAGTTTAGTTTTTTCCCCTAATTTGGAAAAATCGTAAAAATGAAAACTGACTTTAAAGAGACTTTAAAGGTTAAAAAAATATAGCACGTCCACGAATTCAAAATATTGTTTTTAACGATCGTCGAACTTTTTCGAGTACATAGTTATTCGATATAGGCATAGGAGTGCGTGCCTCAACTGCCCGAGGACTCCTATACCAGCTCGATACTCCACTGCGTTCAGTACTGTATGTTGCAGACTACAGAAAATAAAAACACTAAAAGGTATGAAACAATGTAGGTGCTGTTTGATACCTTCGTCTTATTTAGCAAAACAAGTTATTTGATGCGTCATGCAGATATGAAAAGTTATAAAAAGATAGTTTTTTAGAATCTGAAGATATTTCTATTTGTTTAATTCTAATGAAATTCTATTTCACTTCCACATCAATACTAGAATTCAGTTCAACTGACGTAGTCGTGCGCTCTCAACTATAAAAACAAGCACCTTAGTTTGATATAAAAGCAATCATTTTAGTTTGATATGCGAGGATGGTAAATTAAATTGTATTATTTCCAACTGTTAGAAAATTTTAGTTATAAAACATTGAAACATTGATACACTCTTAAAACTGTGCCTCTGAAATAAGAGGCACATTTTGAATTTTTGTGCCTCTGAAAATTAAGCGGCACATTTAAAATGAAAGGCACCGTTTGTGCCTCTGAAATTAAAAGGCACATACCGTGCCTTTGATTTTAGATTTCAGTGCCTTATATTTGAAGACGTCTGTGCCTCTGATTTTTGATTTTAGCCCGGGAGCTAACTGTTGGAAAACTGCAAATCGTGATAAGAAGATGCCACTTGGTGGGAATGTTGTTTAGGGCTATACATTGAAATTAAGACCCAGAGGCACTTTCAAAAACCGTTTTAATCCAAGATGGCGGCGTTTTTCAAAATGGCGGCCTATGCTACTGCTTTTGCAATTTAACTCACACAAAAGAGGTTTTTATATCAAATTATATGTTTTTCAACCCGAGGATTTCATTTAGAATGTTGAAATAAAGCTAAATGTTCATTTTGATATTTATTTTTTTATTTATTTTTAAGAATTATATTGTTTACGAGAAGACTACATGTAGTACCCAAAATCTTTTAGAAAGTTAGCCAAATTGCGACCGAAGAAAATAAACTGGGAAACCTGGTGCGGTGGTAACCTAACCATGCTCAAATTAGTCTCCTAAGAACTCCACACACATCTCCCAGCGGTGCTGCTATTGTTAGAAGCATTCCGAGAAGGCCCGTTTAGTCTGTGGAGTTAGCGACAAAAACAGCCGAAATATTTCACTTCCGGATAGCAGTGTGAAATTTGGTACAGAGCTTATGCACATATATAAGAACAAAAAACCGCTGGGAGACACTTGATCAGGGGTCATGAACTCCCGTGATGACGTCATCAAGAGGGCCGCTTTTACAGGTAAATACATTCGTTTAATTACTTAAAACTTCATCATAGATTGAAATATTGCAAAACTCAAATGTATCATTTGAAAGCTCTTTGAAAGAGCTATTTGGAAAGATTTAATTTTTCTTTCTGAGGTCAAGGTCCCATCTGTAACGACGTCATCATAATGGCCGCTTTTACAGGTAAATACGTTTAATTCCCGCTAAAACTCCATCACAGATTTAAATATTTCAAAATTCAAATATATCATCTGAAAGCGCTTTAAAAGATCTATTTAGAAAGATTTAATTTTTCTTTTTGAGGTAACGGACCCACCTGTGATGACGTCACCAAAATGGATGCTTTTACAGGTAAATGCGCTCATGTAACTGTTCAAAACTCCATCATAGATTTAAATATTGCAAAACTGAAATATATCATCCAAAAGCGCTTTAAAAGAGCTATTTTATATTGCTTGGTTTTATTTTCTAAGACAAATAGTTGAAAAGTTATAACAATTTTAAATTTAAATGCATAACAAACGTGTTTACCTGTAAAAGCGGCCATTTTGATGACGTCATCACAGGTGGGCCCTTGACCTTAGAAAGAAAAATTAAATCTTTCTAAATAGCTCTTTTGAAGAGCTTTTAGATGATATATTTGAGTTTTGCAATATTTGAATCTATGGTGGAGTTTTAGGGGGAGTTAAACAAACGTATTTACCTGTAAAAGCGGCCGTTTTGATGAAGTCGTCACAGGTGGGCCTTTGACTTTAGAAAGAAAAATTAAATCTTTCTAAATAGCTCTTTTAATGAGCTTTCAGATGATATAGTTGAGTTTTGAAATATTTAAATCTATGATGGAGTTTCAGGGGGAGTTAAACGAACGTATTTACCTGTAAAAGCGGCCATTTTGATGACGTCATCACAGGTGGGCCCTTGACCTCAGTAAGAAAAATTAAATATTTTCTAAATAGATCTTTTAAAGCGCTTTCAGATGATATAGTTGCGTTTTGAAATATTTAAATCTATGATGGAGTTTTAGGGGGAGTTAAACAAATGTATTTACCTGTAAAAGCGGCCATTTTGATGACGTCATCACAGGTGGGACCTTGACCTTAGAAAGAAAAATTAAATCTTTCTAAATAGCTCTTTTAAAGAGCTTTCAGATGATATGTTTGAGTTTTTCAATACTTCAATCTATGATAGTTTTTTAAGCAGTTAAACAAACGTATTTACCTGTAAAAGCGGCCATTTTGATGACGCCATCATAGGTGGGCCCTTGACCTCAGAAAGAAAAATTAAATCTTTCTAAATAGATCTTTTAAAGCGCTTTCAGATTATATAGTTGAGTTTTAAAATATTTAAATCTATGATGGAGTTTTAGGGGGAGTTAAACAAATGTATTTACCTGTAAAAGCGGCCATTTTGATGACGTCATCACAGGTGGGACCTTGACCTTAGAAAGAAAAATTAAATCTTTCTAAATAGATCTTTTAAAGAGCTTTCAGATGATATATTTGAGTTTTGCAATATTTAATCTATGATGGAGTTTTAGGGGGAGTTAAACAAACGTATTTACCTGTAAAAGCTGCCATTTTGATGACGTCATTAAAGGTGGGACCTTGACCTCAGAAAGAAAAATTAAATCTTTCCAAATAGCTCTTTCAAAGAGCTTTCAAATGATACTTTTGAGTTTTGCAATATTTCCATCTATGATGGAGTTTTAAGCAATTAAACGAACGTATTTACCTGTAAAAGCGGCCATCTTGATGACGTCATCACGGGAGTTAATGACCCCTGATCAAGTGTCTCCCGGCGGTTTTTTGTTCTTGTATATGTACATAAGCTCTGTACCAAATTTCACACTGGTATCCGGAAGTGAAATATTTCGCCTGTTTTTGTCGTAATTCTACAGACTAAACGGGCCTTCTCGGAATGCTTCTAACAATAGCAGCACCGCTGGGAGGTGTGTGTGGAGTTCTTAGGAGACTAATTTGAGCATGGTTTGGTTACCACTGCACCAGGTTTCCCAGTTTATTTTCTTCGGTCGCAATTTGGCTAACTTTCTAAAAGATTCTGGATAATACATGTAGTCTTCTCGTAAACAATATAATTCTTAAAAATAAATAAAAAAATAAACGTCAAAATGAACATTTAGCTTTTTTTCAACATACTAAATGAAATTCTCGGCCTGAAAAACATATAATTTGATATAAAAACCTCTTTTGTGTGAGTTAAATTGCAAAAGCAGTAGCATAGGCCGCCATTTTGAAAAACGCCGCCATCTTGGATTAAAACGGTTTTTGAAAGTGCCTCTGGGTCTTAATTTCATTGTATAGCCATTAGCAACATTCCTACCAAGTGGCATCTTCTTATCACGATTTGCAGTATTCCATTGATTTTTGACAGTTAGCTCCCGGACTATTTCAGTGCCTTACACTTCTTAATTTTTTACCCCAGTGCTTGCATGTTTTAAACTTTTTTTTAGGTTTTAATTCGTCATGACACATTAATTAGATATATCAAAACAAAATGTTTCCCAAAGAATATAAAAATCTTGTGCATAATACTTTATTTCATTTTCTGATTTCATTGTTGTATAAGCTCTTATTTTCGCTAATCTTGTCAACAGAACTGAAAATTGGACAAGATAAGAAAAAAAAAAATGCTATTAAGCTTCAGTTTTTGCCATTGTACGACATAGCAAAAATAAGTACTTCATAACAAATTGTCAGTTTGATCCTGAAACAAAGGTAGTCTTACATGATTGAATTTATTCAATTTTAATTAAAAGGTAACTTTTTGAAAGACAATATTGAGAATAGGAACAAAACAAGGTATTTAAACTATTTTTAGTTTTAGTTGCTTTAGTATAACATTTATTAAATGTAATAAATGAAAATGCTATAAAATATAGAGTGATTTTAACCTTTTATGCAAAATAGTATCTTTTTAGGGAGAACAAACACTTGATGTTTTATAATGCTGTAGTTTCAAATTTAGTTATTACGTACAGGATAATAACCGATCATTCCATGCAATCTCGATAAAAATTGCAAGATTCCTTAAATCACATCTAAACACATTTAAACTTCTGTTACAATTCAAAAACATCATAACAGTTTTTTATAACTACGAACATGTCATACGGATCCAAAAAATGATTTAAATTGATCACTGAGTACTCGGCCTGCTAAAGAAAAAATGTTTGACGAAAAAATTTCACTAAAAGTTGTATTTTTGTGTAATAAAATCTCATTAAAAGATAACAAGTTCAGTAAATTTAAAGTCAACTGAATCTCGTGATAAAGTATTTTACCATAATAAAGGTCACATGAAAATTGACTAAGTTAAAATTTATTAAATTTAATAAATAAATGCTGCGATACAGAAAATTAGTGAATTTAAACTTTAATGCACAGAGGCAAAGTTTCTTTTATAAATATTTAGTTTTGAATCTGCAATTTCTACGAGAATAGTCTTTTTTTACTTATTTTTGCCGAAAAAAATCCTATTATATTTTAACAAGTTCAACAAATTTATATTCAACTGAATCTTGTGAGAATTTATCAGATGCGTATTTGACGTGAGGCCGCCCTGGACTTTTGAAACTGGCCGCCCCCCCCCCTTGAGGTGTTGAATTTCAAAGTTGTTAAAAAAAAAAAAACTTTTTTATTTACTTGACATAAAATGTATTTTCAAGGTAAACCGTGCAAATCCCGGCCACACAGCTAGTTAAACATGAAATTGGTTGGTTGTTAACAATCAGCCAATTGGTAAAAATTCGTCTTTTGGGAATTTCAACTTTTACTACTACAAATCTGCTCTTACATTATTATAAATCAACAACGAGGGAAACGAGAATATTTTGTTGGATCAATGTTAAGTCTATGGAACAGAATTCGCTTTAACGAGCAAGACCCGGTTTTAACGAACAATTTTTTTCTGTCTTGCAGTCTTTTTTTCTCCTCTTTCTAGTCTTATTCCTGTCTTATCCTCTTTTCTTTTTTTTTTCCCCTGCGGTTCAATACTTTTGTATGGAAAAATTCCACCAGCATTCCAGCGTTATTAAATAAAGAACAGTATTTAATTCAATTAACTGATGTAATTCTCGCTGCCGATCAGCCCTGCTGTCTAAAAAAAAGGGTCTTTACTTTGCATAGAAAAAGTGCCGCCCCCCCCCCAATCGTGCCGCCCTGGGCTATAGCCCACTAAGCCCATACGTAAATACGGCACTGGAATTTATACTTTATCATGATGAAGTACTACGAAATATTATCAAATTGAGTTAAAATTAATTTTTAACTTTAAAAAAATGCTAAATCATAACTTATTATTTTTTAAAAAATCCTACTATATTTTAAAAAGTAGTACAATAAATTTAAAGTCAACCGAATCTTGTGAGACAATATTTATCATAATAAAGCCCATGCAACTAAAAAATAATTACTTCTTTTGTCAATGGAGCTTTTTGCCGGAACAACAAACAGTATCAAATATCTAACATATTAAACCATTATGGCAAATGAGACTAAGATTTTAATTAAAATAACGCTGATAAATCATAATAGAAATAAATTGGACGAGCTATTTTACATACCTGTCGTAGCACAAAATGTCAACATACAGCACAAAAAAGATCAGCAAAGGAGTATGTAGATTTTAAAAATACACTAACACACTCTTTTGCTGCCCATTTTGTTATCGATGTTTCCATAGGAAGACGTTTGAAACAGCAGTTTATGCCTCGGCAATCAATAATGCATAATGGATGGACAGATAAATAAAATCTTCTTCTGATAGTAAGTGTTCAGAGCAAACCATAATATGCTTATTCTGCACAAAATGCACCCGACTGACTTTTCATTTGCCGTTGCTTCAAACGATGAATCTTGCAAAGGAAAGGCATGGAACGATCAAATTTCTACACTACAACTTGATTTTCGTTCCCTATTCTTACATCTGCATCAAACAACAATGCAATACATAAAATTATTTCTCTCAAACTAATAATATTGCTTGAAAACGACGAAAGAATACATTTAATCCTGAATTTTTGCGATAACGAACTTTCCGCCATCTCCAGCATTGAAAATAAACATACGGGCCACGTGATCAGCTATAACCTCAAACCCAAAGCGTGAACAGACGATGTGCCGCTTAAAACTTGCGAAGTGGGAATTTTAAAAGGCACGGCCGATTCAGTGTGCCTTTAAAAAGTTTTGCTTCCTGTCCGTGCCGTTCATCTCGTTGTGCTTTGTATGTATCAACGGCACCTAACGCTTTGAGCCTCCGATATGTAAGTAATATAAGGCACAATTCTCTTGTGCCTTACATATAAGTGGCACACTTTTAAGAGTGTATGATAGTAATGAGAACCTAACTTGTTCCTCATATTTGGTGCTTTTCCAGTAGTCGAGTTACAGTTTAAAAGAAAAGAAAATATGTGCTTTAAGTTTAATTTCGTACCTTTTCTCCAAATTGTTTTTTCGCTTCACATTTTAACCTTCCTCTACTACGGCGGGTCGTATCCGACCCAAATCAAATTTATATTTCGTGCTACAGCTAAGTAAGCGAGTGTTATGTTAAATTGGATACTACTTTACATTACCAATTTCCAAAAGATAGTTTTATGTTAAAAAAAGGCTCAAAAAAGAGTGTCGGATACAACCCAACAGTAGTGTATGTGTGATCTTAAACCACCGTAGTAGAGGGTTAAGAACCTAACTTTGTGCTTTATTTTGACCTTTTATGCCATCTGAAGGGTGTATCTAGGTTGCGAAACGGGAGGTCTTTTAGGCAAAACGATATATATTTTCTTCTAGTTTAACCCTTTAACTGTCAAGTTATTTTGATTTTTAACACTTTTCCAAGCACAAATCCGAGAAACAGTCGGGTTTGACAAAGAGATGAAGCCGAAATAAACGTCTCCCGAAAAAAATTCTGGTACAACAATACGATGCACTCAAAAAAAAAAAAATACCCCGAGTAATACTCGGGGGTGACGTTTTCGAATACCAGCTGTGCCCGAGACTATCTCGGGCATGACAGTTAAAGGGTTAATTAAACATGAAGCTTCTGCCTTCTTAAGCATTTTGGTGTTTTTTCAGCCCATAAGAATATTTTAGCAAATAAAGTTGATATTAACTTTTGTTTCAATTCCGAAAATATTAGTAAAAAAGAAAGATGAATTGTTTATGTGTTCGAAAAAGCAGCTTCAACCGTAACCGTGAAAAGTTTTTTTTTGCAAGTGTTCTCATTTCATGCATTAATCTTTTCGAAAAAAATGATTATGAGCCTGTGATTGTGATTAAATAAATAAATTTATTGGTACACATTGAATAAAATACAATTAAATAATTATTCTATAGTGTTTTGAATGTAATTTGCCGTGTCAAGGTTGTTCTAATTGTCGTGGGTACGCCACCCTCTGCAAGCAGAGGAAACAATGTGGGGAGAAAAGTCATACATGGAGGATGGAGATCGGTTCTTGTTACGTAGATCCGCATTTCCCGACCTGTGCTATGTGACTCACTACATAAAAAATAATCAGTAATGGCGGACATAAAAAAATAGCCAATCAAAGAATATCACAAAGTTTTTTCCCATAACTCATAAAAAATATTTTAATAACATTACACTAAAAGTCAATATATACAATCGATTATCGAAAATCCGACAATATCGCTTTTTTAGAGCTTCACTAAATTTTTTCACCAGCTATCAGTAAATTTCAAAGGATTAGGTTTTTCAAAACGAGCAACAAGGATCGTATTAAATATAATTTTCATAAATATCTGAACATAATAGAATAAAATAATCTGTTTTAAATATTTTTTTATCGAAACCATTTCTTAGTAATAAAATATGGCAAAAATGTAGTTAAAAATGAAAATTTGATATATACATATGTTTAATTGAGTTTATAACTTTCTCTAGTTTATAATTCAACATGACATTCAGGCGAACGCCAATGGAAATTTTCTTATGTGATGTGCAAGCCAATAAAATGTACAAACGAATAAACACACTTTTGCGATAAAAAAATTCACGAAATAAAATCATTTTTCTGAAGTGGTACAATGTACAACAAAGTGGTAAAAAAGGTTGGAAAATGCTGACATAGACTGTAGCTGAATGAGTTAATTTTGATCCAGGGTGACTCTGGCGGCCCTTTGATGCTATTGGACGACAATGACCGGTGGAAGACTGTTGCAATTGTCTCTTGGGGAAGAAGAGGCTGTAATCCCAAGTTTCCGACTGTCTATACAAGAGTATCCTTCTATTTAGATTGGATAAAAAAGCACGCCAACGTGAGTGACATTTCTTAAGCTTGCATCGTTTTGTGGAGAATGTTTTTATTATTTTAAGTCCACTGTCTCAATAAACTGAGTTTTGATGTTTCTCGAATTGCACATTATTCAAACCATGTTTTCTGTGATCCAGTCCAAATATTCAGTGACTCTAGTGTAAACGCCAGGATATCCAGGCTGCGCACACTTGCTCCCGAAGGACACGACACCAACCACTGTCCAGTGTCGCGTTCTGTCGGGGATGACCATTGGACTTCCAGAATCTCCCTGTAAAAATCAAGAATGCATTTCAACAACAATCTTTCCAAATTTTCAACGCTTAATCCCCTGAATTCATTTGTAAATAAATGTTTACATAGTTTTTTCTTAGTCGAAAATATATCAAATATATAATATATGCAAAGTATAAAAATTTGACAATCACTGGGATGTAGGCCCTAGAACCAGTACTAGCCGCTAAACTACTTCCGGTAGCTGACACCAACGGTCAGCCTTTCAGCAAAATACAAGGAATGGTACTTTCAAGTTCCAGCAGGATTCTAACCATATTAGATTCATGATACTAAATGAATGTAAGCGGGTTCTTCTGAGTGGGCGTAAAGGGTTAAAGAATCTAGTTTACCAGAAAATGGAAATATTTTCCCACAGATAACATGGGAAAGGCATTGTTGCTTGTATTACGTGACAATAGAGATAGGCACACATATCTGACCGTCTAGCAACAAAGATGCGGGCCTCGGTAAAGTTAGACCTCTGACAGATGAAGGAAGCGGAAACGGACCACTTCATTTTAAAATAGGTTGGATCTGCCAGAACGCGTAAGCGGTCAAGTCTCGATAATCCAACCTATTTCAAAAGAAATTTTTCTTGTGTTGTAAACTGGTCCAACGTAGGGTGGGTCGTTTTAAACTTTTTCTGAAATCGAAATCGCGGGTGATGGGAAAAGTTGTGTATTGGCATCGAATGTTTGTGTAAAATTTTTTTTTGAAAATCAAAATATATTTAGACCCCCCGCTTGGCCCTTGAAGTTTCGCAAAAAATGTAAAAAATGGCATTTTTAAACAATTTTTTTAAAAAAAATCATTTGCAATTTTTTAAATCGCCTGTGGTGGGTAAAGGTGTTCATTGGCATCAAATGTTCGTGTAAAAATTTTTTTGGAAATCAAAATATATTTCGATCTCCCGCAAAACCCTTGACATTTCTGCAAAAACGTAAAAAAATGGCATATTTTTTCTTTTCTTTTTTTTTTTTTAATTTTTATGCATAATCCTTTAAATCATTTTTTGTGTAAAAAGTTCGAGCATTGACATCAAACCTTAGTTTAATTTTTATTTTCGGTATTAAAAAGGTATTTTGACTCTCCCAGGCATTTGAAGTTTCTCCAAATGTGTGAAAATTCATTTTCAAAAACATGTTTTAAAAAATCACTTCCTATTGCTTTTTATTTCTTGATGCGTAAATAGTTGAAAAGCAAAGGCATATTTCTGTGGAAAAAAAAAATTATAGCTATCATATTATGTTTAGTGGTCTTGCCAAACCTTTAAATTTGCTATTTTTTTTGTTTAGCGTTGAAAAAAGAGGTAGACGATTTATACAGCTTTGTACGAATAACTGTTTCTGCGCGGAATATACGTTTCTTCTATTCTGTAATATTATATAACTAATAAACATCACCCACCCCCCATATTAACAATGTTCCTGGTATTTAGATAAGCAAATATGCACCGTATGTAAATCGCAATGAAGAGCTCAGAGCAGAATTGTTTTATTGTGGCTTGTGTGTTTATCCCAGAGAACTTGCTAATTGCCATGATTAAAAACACGCAATCTTGTGTGAGGAAATTAGGATACAGAAGAATCCTGAAGGCCAGAGCTCTTACTAATGAAACTGTTCGTGATTTTGTCATTCCACCTCTCAATTTTCAAGAAAACGACGATACGGAATTGATCGATTCCTCCGCTTATCAAACATATTTCCAATGCGGAACTTGAAAAAATGGCTGAAACGGGTAAAGTAATTCACCATGTCACACACAAGCAGTAGAAAGAACAGTTAGGTTAGTGACAGCAGCATCATCATCTGTTTGTGGAGCAGCTAGTCGTGATGGCTTTATTCGTACTACGTTAGCATCCAGAAAATTAATGCCAAACTTTGAAAACAAAGCAAAGTATAAGGTATAAAATTTGTTACAAATAAATAAATAAATACATAACCACCCAAATATTGGAAGTTTTGAGGATAGGGGGGAGGGCTATGGTGGTATTCAAAAGCAGCCACCTCCTTGAGGTGAATTCTAAGCTATTTTTCTCTAATTTCGGCAAAATGAACTAAGAGCTGCTATAACATTGCGACGCAGATAGAGCGTCAACAATTCTCTGGTGCTTTAGTCTGGTATACTTATGTTTTAATCTGAAATAATTCTGTAACTTTTTTTTTGAAAAAAAAAAAGTAAAAATGGATGTTTTAATCAGTGTTTTAAAGATTTTTTTTTTTTTTACTTTTCGCTTTACCTTTCGATGTTTTAACATCAAAATAATAAAAAATCTCTAAATGTTTCAAATTTCAGCGATCTATAGGAGGCTTAAATATTGTACAATATTTTAATATTTCTGTTTATGAACAAAAAATCTTACAAGGCAAGTATTTTAACTACTGGGAATAAAAAAAAAAAAAAAATACCTAAGGAGTTTTAGAAATAAAAAATAATTTTTTACATATTTGGCAAAATTTTAAAGGGACGGCTGTGGGTTCGAAAGATATTTTAGCCCCCATTTAGAAATCTTTGGTGTCGATGCATAACTTTTCCCAGCACAGCGATTAGAAAATTACACATACAAATGTCAACAAATTGTTTAAAAACGCAATTTTTTTTTCATTTTTGGCGAAACTTCAAGGGCCCAGCGGGGGGGGGGGTCTAAATATATTTTGATTTCCAAAAATTTTTTTACATAGACATTCGATGCCAATACACAACTTTTCCCACTACAGGCGATTTCGATTTCCAAAAAAAGTTAAATCGACCCACCCTATTCCCCCCACCTATCCTCATCGAGTCTCCTAATATGTAGTAATATGTGTAGAAATGTAAATAAGAATATTACTACCACGCAGGTGTACGGCTGACTGAGCAAAAGTGCTCCTGTCATAGGGCTGCCACGATTTTAAAATTTCAATAAGGGAGAGATTTTAGATTTTTCGCAGTTATCTTCAAGTTAAAGGAGAAATTGAGCAGAAAGCAGCAAAATGACTGAAGTCATCTTGCAGAATTTTTTAAAGCACATACTCTGCAAGGCACATCATTTTGTAATGACATCATTTTCTTGCGAAAATGTTAGCGAGATTTATTATTGATTTGCGAGAGATTTAGATCTGCTTCTCATTTTCAAACAACTGCAGATTATTGTGAAATTGAAAGATACCTGCAGAAAAACTGCAGTTTTACTCAACTACCCGAATTTGAAATCGTGATAACCCTAATTGGATCACTTTTGTTTAGATAGCAATATGCCATTGTGTTAGTAATATATTTATTGGCACTTTTATATATAACATATTATAAAACTCGATGAGGGTAGGTCAACCTAAGTCAGATCTTGGAGCAAGTCCAACCTCTCGAGACAATATCTTAGTAATTACCGATTAAACGCCAATAACGAATGAAGATGATAGCTTACTTTACAAGTATCCAAAATCGAATTTCGATACGTAGGTGGGTTCTCAAAATACTTTTAAAGGTTGGAATTTTTGTAGTGGCATTTCGTAGTGGCACCATTCGACATGGCAAAATGAGTAGTAAAAAATAAAATGCTGTACTACTAGAAAATCTCTTAGGTTTTTTCTAGTTACTATATGGCTCCTTATCATTTTGACTGCTAAACTACGAGATAACTCATTGTATGTGAAATTAGATGATCAAGTGTACTTTGAGTTAGCTCGTAGATACTGGATTCGCTGTTTTCATATTGATTCGAGTGCACATGTAATACACAGGCATAAGTAGAGCTATTTGGCTTCTGGGAAGGTACCAATAAGTTCAGACTAGCTCACAAGTAGCCAAAATCATAAGCTATAAATTTTTCATATCGCGACGTGTTAAGAAGCTGTATGGTTTCAACTTTACTTTTGAAACGGCTGTATCGTTACTGCAGAGCAGAAAAAAACTGCAGTAAATTGTTAAAAAATCTCACAATTTTGTTACCAAAAGACGGGGAGGGCGGGTACAAGTATACCACCCCTTTCCGGCGCCAAGGTGGGCATTCCGTTGATTAAATATGATTATTTTTCTTATCGTGCGTCAAAAAATTCAAAGAGTTTTCAAATGCATTTAGCAAAACTTGCTACAAGGGCGGATCCAGCTCTTGGTTAAGGAGGGGGTCATATTCGGAAGGGAGGGGGCCAAAGGGCAATTTTTGAGCAAAAATGGGGCTATTTGGCAATGTTTTCGTAATATTAGACCTAAAAAACTCAGTTTTATGCTATATTTGGTCGCTTAAGGAGGGGGGAGGGTTCATGCCCCCCCCCCCCCCACCTCTGGATCCGCGCTTGACTTGCTAAAATTCTTGCGAGTGGAAAATTGTATTCAATTAGCCCCATTATTGTAAGCAGCCTGGCTGGTAAGTTGGAACAGCGCAATTCTCTGCCCCGTCCCTCGCTCTGCGGGGGTTCCTCTCTTGAGGAGAAATCAGATCCACGTGGGTCACGGTCAGGGAGTAATCATGGTGGTCAAACAAGAAAACTTCAAAAAAAAAGTAACCCCTGATTGAAAATTTCACCCAACTTTCCTCGCCAACCCGTCCCGTCGATCAGAAGGCAGAACTTGTGTTTTCGCACTCTCTCAAAGAGAAGTGTCCGCAGTACTTAACAAAAGAAGGAAGCACTAATCCTCCCTAGGGAGGTTCTCCGCCTCCGTGGGAGATGGAAATCGTGTGAGTTGGGATGTCACGCCACTTGTCCATCTTCTTAACCTTGCCAATCTCAGAAAGGTGTCTCAATATCGTTGTATGGTCAACTTTCATCCTGATAGCAAGTTCCCTCGTGGATACGGCTGGATCCGCTTCCACTAGATCCTTCAGGTCATCATTCTTCACAGACGTTTTGGGTCTTCCGCGCGGCTCATTTTGCAGTAAAAAATCGCCAGTCCGAAATTTTTCGAACCAACGCTGCACTTTCCGATCGTTAACCGTATTCTCCCCAAACGCTTGGTTTATGTTGCGTGCAGCTTTTGCAGCACTATTACCAAGTTTGTACTCATATAAGAAAATGACGCGAATGTCGGCAGAATTCATATCGGCAATAAACTCAAAAGAAATAACAAAAGGGAAGACCTTCGAGAAAAGCTATTTTGCTGAAATGCGTCTCTGGCAATGGGCAATACGACTATGAATGAGGTTATGCTAAAGACAAAAGTATAACGAAAACAGGGAGACAAACGTCCGCATGTAAAGGGAATCCGACATTTCATACGCACCAACCTAATATTTCTCTAGCCTGTTTTCTGTTACCACGCCAGATCTTCATGAAATACCACGATTTGCTCCTCGTTTAAAAGCTTATCCAGCTGGCTCTGGGCAAAAAATTGACAGTCACAGAACAAATTGACTTTTTTTTAATGACATATTACTTGAATAAATAGCATCTGAAAGTTGAGATGTATTGGCGCGAGTGGTAGAGTCGAGCTTATAACCGGAAGGGCATGAGTTCGAATCTGGGCCTAAAAATACTTCGATAGGTTTTTCTTTAGCACAATTGTATTATTCAACTGTCCACCTCTGCCGGATTACTCATTTTGCAACAAAACAAAAGATTTTTCCCATGAGTTTCAGCCGCAATGCAAACCACTGCAAGGAAAAATTGCAATAAATTAATAAAGTAATCTCTTTTTCAACAACAAACCAATAAATTTCTGGTCTCCGGGATGAAAAAAAATTGATACGTTATCTTGCTATCGTTCATTAATGTTTTTACAAAATTAAACCTTTTATTAATACTAATAAAATGATTTATACTGCCGTGCGAAGCATAAAAGTGGTAATCTGTATTTAAACTCAAAATGAGAATTCACTTTTTAAAGTTTTATGCCTCTATTAGAAGCCACTTTTTCAAAAATTTTATTGTAACATTTCTAGTTCATAAATGACCATAAAACAATGTATTTAGGTAAGATATGTTACAAAGAATTACCTGATGACAATAATTCAATTTCTATCAAAAGACCTGTGTGCTTAGCCCTCCAGTATAGAATTAAAAAATAATAATAAGTTGAGTATGTAGTATTTGTTTTTATATTAAATTATTTTTTTCTCACCTCGAACTTTCTGGCATACCGGAAAAGATCAGACAAAAGTTATTAAAAATCTGGTGACCCTCGAATTTTGCTGCATGCGGGGTAATACGGCCTATATTGTTCCTCGAAGTGTTTCTTTGTGTTTGGGGGGGGGGGACACCCTAGTTTGAGTAATACTTCATCAAGCTTCATAAACAAGCTTCATAAGGACATAATATTTAAGATTTTTTCCACCGCTATCGGCGTAAAATAATCTAATCTTTCTGTGTTCAGAAAATGACTTAAAAACGGGTTTTGGCGTTTTTTTCTGTCAAGTGGGAATGATTTTGAAAATCATAAGATTTATCGCTTTAAAATAAGTCTTCCTTCTGGTTTGAACGCAAACAAAATCTGGTGTAGAATTGAAAGGCTTGGGAGATGAAGGGGTTATGTGACAAAACAGAAATTGCGAGTATTTAAAGTTAAAAGCTTTATTGTTGCAGCTTTTTTTGTTTTCTGGATTTGTCGTTAGTGTGCGTACACTGTTTAAAAAATGTCCTAAAAATAACGGCAGCTGAGTTTCCGGAGTAATTCCGTCTCGTTAATTACATTTCCGTGATTTTACAGAAGCTACGTTCGTCATTTTTCGGTTCTTAATTCTCAGTTTTTCATTTTTCTGTTTTTCAATTTTCGGTTTTTTAATTTTCAGTTTCTTAATTTTCCGGTGCGCTAGTTTAAGCTCCTTTATTTCTCCTTTTTCCATATTTTACTCAAATTCCATGCCCGTCTTTCTGTCGACGAACACAATTCTAGTCATTTTTATGTTATTTCAGAATTAAATTTTCTGGGAATGGTAAAGATATAATTAAACATTCCACGAAAAAACTGACTGATATCTTGTCCTGCACGTGATAACTTATGCAAAATATCATTTAAAGGGGTAATGAAAACAATTTGTTGCTTAAGAAACTACAAACATATGTGTCAAACATTAAACAAAACATTTCGCTAATTCTCGCTCAAAATTATCACTTTTTTAAAATATGAGATCACATGTGAGCATCATTTTGCCCATCACCACCATCAGCTCACTTTGTTTTTTGCCATTGACCCCACCACCCATTGTGCATGTGTAAGAATTCAAGAAAGGTATTGGATTTCACACTTAGTGTTCACACAGATGCATTTAGTAACCAGAAAAGGCATTTCCATTTGCTTCGTGAGGCGATATTTTCTGAAAAATGGCTAAATTTTTTAGACCATATCACAGAAAAAGCTCAGTCTCTCATGACAAGAGGCTTACAGCAACAAATAGAATACTTTATCGACATACTAGTTACAGGCTGTAGTGCTATTACATGAGAAAAAGGTCAGCAGAGAACTTAGATATCATACGATATCAGAAATATTTTTTCTTGAACAAAGTGTCGTACTGGGCAATTGATTTACACTACAGGCGATTAAAAGAATAGAACTTTTAAAATAAAAATTAAAATGTGATTTTTTACGTATTTGGTGAAATTCAAGGTTCTGGAGGTGAGCTTAAATATTATACGACATCGAAGTAATTTCTTCCATGAGCTATGAGTCTTACTGTGCTACCATTTTCGCTACTGGCGATTAAAAAGAATCAAACATAATTTTTCAAAAATTAAACTTAAAATGATCAGTTTTCAGTTAAAGTTGCAGTTAATTGTTTTTTTTTTTTTTTTTTTGCTGTGTTCAGATTTGAATTAATGTTGCAAATTTTTTTGTACCGTAAAACTTGAGGAATGATAATGTTCCTAAAAACCTTTTTGATAACACAACTATGAAAATGGATAATTCACTTTGAAGTTGAAATCTACACGTTGATAATATAGTGCAAGTTTAACACCTTCATCATCTAATTTAATATAAATGTCCAGAAAACAAGCTGATATATGTGTGGGTGTAAAATCAAAATTTCCTATTTTTTTTGAAATTCCCTTCTGCTTCCCTAGCTTTTCCCTGATTTCCTGGTTCAGTTGCTACATTGCAAATAAACAGGGCGTCATTGAAGTTTTGTTATAACCTCTATACCAAAAAAAAAAAAAAAAAAAAAATCGACAGCATCGTCGACAAGAAATCATCCAATGCCTTTGAAATTTCGTATGCATGGATGTTTTGAACACATATGCAAATGATTAAAATTTGGTGTCCAATAAATGAATAATTTGACCTCTAATGCATCAGAACTGGGCATCCAGCAGACGTGTATAAGGAGCAATTATTCAACGGTTGCTAAAACTTTGGGTTTGATTGAGATTGAAATTCTTTCAACAACTTAAAAAATACTCTGCTGTAGGATTCGTGCTCTACGAGCAACGTTCAAAGTTTGTCAGTCGTATCATTGGATTGAAAGAGGCCGGTTGGACAAATCGGAGAATCGCTCGTCATTTGAGTGGAAGCGATGCGAAGATGCTGGCAAGGATGGGTGGAAAATGTCATTGAGCGTCAGGATGGTAGCAGGCGACCTAGGGCTCCAACAGATCGTCAGGACAGAGTGATTGTCCGATCAGCTGTCACAGGGCTTTATTTATCTCTATCAGCCATCAGACGTTCAACGCAAACACAATTTACAGACGGTTGAGACAGTGAAATCTGCACACTGCCGAGCCACATTCCAATGGTGCATGGCTCGATCAGGTTGGATGGGGACGTTCTTATTATAGTCCGCTTTCGAAGCAACTTCCAACTGTGTCCTGACGATAATCGAAGACGTGTTTGGAGACGTTCACTATGGCACGCCCTCAACAAGGCATTATGGTCTGAGGTGCTATTTCCTTTGACAGTTGGACCCCTTTAGTCGTCATTAGAGGTACACTTAAGCCTTGGTTTCCTAGAACGCGACAATCGTCGCCGACGCCGGGCGCGTCTGCACGCTGGAATCAGAACCAGTTTGATTGGAGCGGGACGTGAAGCGACGTCAATCTGTGGCTCAGGAGCAAGCGCGGAAGAAGGCGGCGACCGTCGCCTCGCCAGAAATCGACGGTTTCACTCCTAGGAAACCAGGGCTTTACTGAACGTCGACGACATCCAACGACATGTTTTGCTAACTTTCCTTTTCAACTACCCTGGGCTGCTTTTTCAGCAGGACCACATACGACACGAGTTGCTGTTAACTATCTGCAAGCTTGTCAAACTATATCCTTGGCCTGTCAGATCGCTAGATCTTTCTCCCGTCGATCATGTCTGGGATAAAATGGGAAGGCGATTGCATCTGGCACGAAATGGTAATGACCTTGCTCCACAATTGGAGCGAATTTGGCAGGAAATACCGCAGACCATCCGGGAGCTTTACCGATTTATGCCACGCCGTGTGGCAGCTTGTATTCAGGCTAGAGGCGGGTCAACACCTTATTGAACTTGTTAGTGTAACTCGGAAATAAATTATGCAATTGTTCTAAAATTTTAATAATTTACTATTCTGTACATTGTCTTCCTATCCACCAATTTTCGTCTAAATCGGACTATTTCTTCTTACTGCGTCGATTTTTTGTTTTAATTTCTATCAAATATGGCACTTTTAGTCATTCATGTCCCCCTTTTTTAAAAAATCTCCTTGTGCCACACTAGAGTGGTCACAAAAATTAATTTTCGAATTTCTTATGCGGGCACCCCCCTAAAATGAGCCAATAGGCTAGAAAATGAGATTTGAAAAGTTTTAGCTTAATCGGATAATATTAACACGTGCCGCAAAGAGGGTAAAGTTAAGAAAAACAGCCATTTTTAGCCAAAAATTGTAGTTTTTACTCTGTGAAACCAAAACTACGTATCCTAGAAGCTTTATTTTGGTCTCATTTTGTAGAAAATTTTATTTTCTTTAAGTCTAATTTCATTTAAAGTCTCGAAAAAAATGATTGAATATTTTTTAGAATTTTCGCAAGTCAGGCTGCAACGCATTTCCTCGAAATTACAAGTAACATGGGGAAATATTTTTTTCAACTAATCTTTTGAGGCATCCCCCTAAAATGTGCCAATAGACTAGAAAATGAGATTTGAAAAGTTTTAGCTTAATCGGATAATATTAACACGTGCCTCAAAGTGGGTAAAGTTACGAAAAACAGCGAGTTTTAGCCAAAAATCGTAGTTTTTCCTCTGCAAAACCAAAACTATTCATCTTAGAAATTTTATTTTGGTCTCATTTTGTAGGAAATTTCATTCTCGTTTAGTGCTATCCCATTCATTTTTGCTACCATGTTCAAAGTATTTATTTGGCATTTTTCAGGTTAAATCGTAGAGTATATCAAAAATAAGAAATTTTCATGCAAAAACCTAAAAGCATTACAATATTCAATTACATTTATTTGCTTATTGTTGGATTTACTTTGTCAACTAAAAAAGGAGTATTTTTGCGGTACTTTAGAAATAAATAAAACAAATTTGTGTTAAAATAGAGGAATTAAGGGGTTAAGATGGAAAGCAAATAGTTAAAATGACAATAAAAGCGTTAATGCACCTTTATACTTAAACTGTTAAATTATATAACATCATTTTACTACTCTTTACATACAAATTAGGTTGCGGATGGCTTGGATGGGATACCTTTTGATAAATGAGGAAACTGTGCCTGCATTTAGCATACAGCATTAACTTGTAATAAAAGCTATTGTTGCTCTTTTGTCTTTCGTCAAAGAGGAACTGAAGCCTGGAATTAATTTTACACCTCTTTCAGCTGTGTCATGGAAAATCATTAAACTATTTACTGTCTTTTTATCTTTAGTATGAAATTGGTTTTTACACGATTTATAGGGGTATACATTGTAATCGTCTCTAGGCTGCAGCTTTTTAATTTCACAACAAGCAAGTTTCAATTTTCGCTTAAATTGCTTATTTCTAATATTATCATCTTCTGTACCTGCTTTAAATTGCTTTTTATCTAACACAGATCATTCAGCTGGAAATTTTTAAAAAATATTTTCTTGAGGACCAGCAGATGTATTTCCATTTTGCAACTAAAAACTTCTTTAAAAACAACTTCTAAGATGCGGTGGAAACATGCTGAATGCGGAAAATATTTCTGTAACAACGCAGGTTTCCTGAAAGCTACCACTACTTTCAGCAGTGGTATCAAAATACATTCCATAATTTTTTTCAACTGAGCCCCAATGCTCAACTAAACTACTGAATATATAGCACTTACTTCTACACGCACGTGCTGTTTTTAAGGATGGGAACACCTATCATCTGCTCTTGAACACCACTAGTTATCAAAATTGCTAGCCTGTAAATTGTCTTTGTTAAATAGAACTAGCTGAGCTTTCTTATCCCAATACACAACAGTTCCTTCTAACCAGGAAAGTACTCGACTTAAGTAATAATGAAAAAAGTTAAAAATGGTACCATTCGAAAGAGCATACTGAGACATGTCTTTGACCCAAAGATCAAGTGCCCTCGTCCCCTCGTTTTCGAGATAAAGGGTCTTAAAGTCGGCCGTAAATGAGCCAAATTTGAAGACTTGGCAAGAAATTGAAGCTAGCTCCAGATTCTCCCTTCCGCTGCTTGCTTGGCATCGCATCGTTTCCATGTTTGGTCATTTGCAAAGAAAGTAAGATGTTTTACTTTAACCCTTTACTTGTATGAGCTAAAATAAAGAATGCTGGTCAAGACTATGATGTGGAAAGCAGAGAGCTTTATCCAGAGGAGCAAAAACTTTACAAAGAAGTTAAAGTTTCATCTTTTTACGATTGATAACAATACATTTTAGAATTTCAGTTATTTGAAGTTTTTTTACTGAACTAAGTTGTATGTATTAATTATTACACGTTAAAATATATTGCACGTGTTTCTAAATGAATAATTCGGGATAATTAAATAAGTATGAAAAGCAGCTAATATGAGCTCATGTACAAAAAATGAAAGAAATTATTTTTGGGGTAGAAATTAAATTGTCATGGATTATGATATCAGTTCTTATTGAAAAAAAAATCGATACAAGAAGTTTCACTATCTGCCAACTCTTAGCAAAAACATTTATTTTTTTTTTAAATTGAAATCGAGAAAAAATAAACAATTTTTAAAAGAGAACGAATTAGTAAATATCAATAGCTGCAAAATTATATCCACGTCGGAAAGTACATCAATGGTAGAGGGAAATAATTATTTCCATTCCTAAAATATACTAATAGAGTCGGCATTCATTGTAAAAACCCCTGCCGTTCAAACAAATTTGTCACTATAGCGAAAAGTCTCTGTAACGTAAATGTAAAACATATTGCATGTTAATTTCGTACTGCTTAAAAACACTAGAATAACTTTTACTAGTTCTGCTACATGTTCAACGGGTAGGAAAAGGCTAACAAAATTGTAAATCAATACAAGTTTTAGCTTAAAGTTAATACAAGTTTTAGCTCTGTAAAAGTAGAAAATAGGTGAAAAAAAATCATGAAAGAAGGCTTGATGCACTGAAAAAAAAAAAACGCTCAAGCGAAGAAAAAGCACAACTTAATAAAAATAATTAAATACACAGAGAAAAATTTAAAATAGGAAAGTTGGGTTTTGAGCTGCGGAAACTGTGTACCTGTCAGTCTGTCTATTGGTCAGTTTTTCTGCCCCCCCCCCCCAAACCCCACAATAACTTTTGAGTGCATAGTCCGATTCGATTTTTTTTTTTAATCGAAAGATCTCAGTGATGACAATACACTCCCATACTCGACTTTTTGATTTGAATAATATTTCATTCAATTTCGAATTTCCAATTTTTCCCCCTGTCCTCACTTAGAACTTTTGAAGGAGCAAGTTCGATTCGAGCGAACATATTTTTTCGAAATATCTCAGAGAAAACACCTCATTCCTGTTTCATTTTTTTATTTGAACTCATTTTCATTAAATTTTGAGCATTTTTTTTTTTTTTTTTGAAAGACCATTCTTACATACCCAGTGATGCAATTGACAAAAATGTTTAGGGGAACTTACTTTGAGTTATAGGGGACCCACCAAAAGAAAAGTGGTTTGAAAAAATTTATATTTGCAAATTTTACAATTAAAAACCCTAAATATACCCCCCCCCATACTACAGAATTGTACGAACACTTAAAAAAAATAATTAAAAAAAACAGGAGGTTCAGTTGTCACCTCCTGTTGACAAGGGGGGCCCCTTAACAAGGGGGACTCCCCTTAAACAAGGGACCTGCATTAATCGCAAATAGTACGATAAAATTTAATTTTGATGTGTTGTTTAAAATTGTTTTTCCTCTTTAAAAAGCTCTCTGCTTTCCATGGCTTGATACACTAGGTGGCCAAAAGTATCCGGACACTTTCAAAAATTCACATCTTTACATATAGCTCGAGAAATAAGTGATTAATTGTTCTTTAACTTTAGTCATACAAAATGTAGGATTCACCGAACATTTCCAAGTTGAAATTAAATTACCCTTGCATTTGGGGGACGACAAGAAGGTGGGTCGGAAGAAAAACTGCTTTTTGACCATACTCTTCGAAAATAGCTCGGAATATGCTATAAATTTCAGTAATTAATTAGCATACTATGTATAATTACTGCACAAATTTTTATGGACGTACCACTCTTACTTCCGAAGATATGAAAAGTTTTTTAAAAAACGGCAATTTTATTTGAAGGGCTTTTGCTCATAACACGCAGAGTTTTTGATCAAACCTTATCACAACTTTAGGAAAGATGACAAAATACAAGAGAAAGAACATACTAAAACGGTAAAAAAAAATATTAAAAATCCGATGAGATATGAACGTTAAAAGGAAATAATTTCTCACGGCGCATGCGCGAACGACAGAAATTTATAACTACAAAAATATTGTAGCCTGGTTTATACTGCATCTTATTAAAAAAATTTCAGTTGAATATCGTAAAAATTGGAAAAGATGTCAGCGATCTAGTGAGCTGTAATTCATTCATTCGCAGACAATACATAAATGGCGAGGGGTTGTCCACAAATAGTGTGGTGAAAATCGAGCATTTTTTTCAATGTTAAATCGTATACAGTTTGAAAATTTATATTCGGCATAGAAGTCACATTTCGCCTATTCGGCCAAAAAGACCTTATACGTAGGTGGCCAAAAGTATCCGAATACCTCCTGAAACGTTGGTTTTGAACGATGACGCAATCACCTTTAATTTAAAAATAGCTCTTTGTGGACAGTCCCTCACTACTTATGTATTGTCTGCGAATGAATGAAATACAGCTCACTAGATCGCTGATATCTTTTTCAATTTTCATAATATTCAACTGGAACTTTTTTATAAGATGCAGTATACATCAGAGTACAATATTTTTGTAGTTATAAATTTCTGTCGTTCGCGCATGCGCCGTGAAAAATTATTTTCTTTTAACGTTCATATCTCATCGGATTTTTAATATTTTTATTTACCGATTTAGTATGTTCTTTCCCTTGTATTTTGTCATCTTTCCTGAAGTTTTGATGAGGTTTGAAAAACTCTGCGTGTTATGAGCAAAAACATTTCAAATAAAATTGCCGTTTTTTAAAAAACGTTTCATATCTTCGGAAGTAAGAGTGGTACGTCCATAAAAATTTGTATAGTAATTATACCTAGTATGCTAATTAGTTACTGAAATTTATAGCTTATTCCGAGCTATTTTCGAAGAGTTATGGTCAAAAAGCGGTTTTTCTTCCGACCCCCCTTCTTGTCGTCCCCCAAATGCAAGGGTAATTTAATTTCAACTTAGAAATGTTCGGTGAAGCCTATATTTTGTATGACTAAAGTTAAAGAACACTTGATCACTTATTTCTCGAGCTATATGTAAAGATGTGAATTTTTGAAAGTGTCCGGAGACTTTTGGCCACCTAGTGTAGTAGCTTTCTGCTTTAACTCGCACAGGTAAAGTAAAAGATTATTGTAAAGCCGTCTTTCAAAAGCTTTGCAGATGACCAAAAATGGGAGTCAAGTTTTCCGTTGGATGCAAATAGTGTAATCGCACCGCAGCTTCCAGTTTCATTATAACTCGCTAAAATTGGCGATTTTTCAAAAAAAATTAGCTGACTTTAGGACCTTATATTTCGATAACGGGGGCGCGAGGGCAAAAACGCGTGCGTCCAGAAACATGTTTTACAATGCTCTTTCGATTGGTACTCATTTAAAAAAAATTCATTATTCCATGATCGCGTACTTTCCTGGTAAGTCTAAATTCCTAAATCGATTTTTGATAAGTTTAAATCTTTGTTGACGAAATTGCTCTCTACAAAAGGGTATGTATGACGTTTCTACTGAAAATTAAATCTGACATTAATGATTTAATGTCTCTTCTGTAGCTGCTACTATCCGTTCTACGAATCCCGATGAGAAACATCAAAGTTGTTATCAAGGGAAAATCCTTAACTTTTTGGTTTTGAATGGCATTTTTGGATCTCTCAGCATTCTTTGCAGCTTTCTCCGCTCATCATACAGTTTTTCTAGGTTTGTAACGTAGGTTTTAGATTGTTTGGCTGGCATCTTAGCTTTTTCACAAAAAATGAGAACTCCCTTTAGTTACTTGAAGCTTTTCTGAATATCAGTTTAATTTGACGCAAGTTTTAAAGATAGAAGGTAAGATAAGAAGGTAACTTGGAGCCTGTGATTTAATGAGACATGCGGCTATTAAAAATTGTCTTTCTGTCTTAAATTCAAGCTTGTTGATCTTTGGAAACCGAAAGTGGAGCCATTCTCCATTAAATCTCAAGGATTGTGTCCCAAACTAGTTGCTTGAAGACTTGCAAAGCGAACAACTATGAATACTATATTTATAAAGTGTTGTGGGGTGTCTTAATGATTTCTCGGCCCTCCCACAATAGAGATGGCGATTGAACCTTTCTATAATGGGGAATCATAGTTTTCTCGCTTCCCCAGGGGGTCGAAAGCCCTAACAAGGCAGATTTTTAAGCTAATATTCAGCTCTGACGGCTAAGGAGGAAAGCAGCGTTTTGTATTTGAAGGGGTTAAGAGATGAAAGGGTTAAGTGACAAAACAGAAATTGCGAGTAATTAAAGTTCAAAGTTTTATTACTGTAGTTATTGCAGATTTTTTGTTTTCTTGTTTTGTCATTAGTGTGCGAATGATATTGGTCTATTGATATCTACTGTTTGATTTACCAAGTTTTATTTTCTCACCTGTATCTATTGCTTACCATTGTAGAGAGCGTTCATTTTTTAAAATGTAACTTAGCCCCTTCATCCTCCAAGCCCTTCATTTATGGCTCGTACTGCTCAATTCATAAGCTTTACTCGCAGTTATTTATTTTATCTATGAGTTTCAAAGACATAAATTTATTATATATTCGTAATAATATTGTTGTTTTTTTTCTGAAAAGTCAACGTTTTCCGTAGATTTCATCAAATTTACTAAAATAACTTATTAATTTACATTTTAATGATTTATTTTTTCTAAGCAATTTCGAGGATTTAGCGCTGCAGCCTGACTTGAAAAATTCTGAAAAATATTCAATTTTTTCGAGACTTTAAATGAAATTAGACTTAAAGAAAATAAAATTTCCTACAAAATGAGATAAAAATACAGCTTCTAAGATGAATAATTTTGGTTTTACAGAGGAAAAACTACGATTTTTGTCTAAAAATCGCAGTTTTTCGTAATTTTACCCACTTTGATGCACGTGTTAATATTATCCGATTAAGCTAAAACTTTTCAAATCTCATTTTCTAGTCTACTAGCTGACCCGGCCACGCGCTGCTGTGGCTAAGGTATGGGTTAAACTATAATGTTTCAATAGAAACGAAAAACTTTATTACCGTTATAGAGATCAACTTTATATAAATATGAATTTGAGGTCAAAATATGAAAACAATCGAACAAAAATTTCCTACGTTTGCTAGAAACAAAAAATGTAGCATTTTAGTACTTAGAAATATTATATTCAAGCTTGTAACAATTGAGTTAATTAAAAATTTGCTAATTGCTATTGTAACATTTTATTTTTTAATAATATAGGTAGGGTAGATAATTAACCAATATTATTTGTTATTTTTTGAATTATAAGCATTTTTAATTTCAGTTTAACTCAACACTAATCGGTGCACAATATTCTTTGTTAATCTGTCTCTTGTAAACAAAAATAGATTGGACAATTTTCCCACACGGGAGCAAGCGACCTATAGTTGCCCATGGGAAAACATGGATTTTCTAAATCTAAACCGCAAATTGACATTGTTTGTCCTTGGGACTTATTAACGGACATGGCGAAAGCTAAACGAATGGGAAACTGTAGCCTTTTGAAGGGTATTGAAGATTCTGACGGTGTCATTGGGATACGTGGCAACAGAACTACTTCATCTTTAAACTTGCCAGTCAAAATGATTGCCTCAATAATGTTCCCGGTGATTTTTTTGATAACTAAACGCGTACCATTGCATAATCTCGGTGCATTTAAATTACGTAGAACTATGGGTGAACCAATTTTTAACCGCAGATTATGTGGTGGCATTCCAGGTATGTTTAAAGAATTTTAGCCGAGAATACAGAAAAGCTGGTAGCTAAATAGATAATTTGCAATAAAAAAATATTGCGGTCCTAAATTGAGATAAAAACTATCCTATCATTTAAGTTGGACCAAACTGAAACTGCGTGCAAAATTTGGTTACAATCGGTTCAGTAATTGAGGAGTCCATTGGCCACAAACCCAGGGACACGTAATTTTTATATATTAAGATTGGCACATTTTAGAGGGGTGCCTCAAAAGATTAGTTGAAAAAGAAATTCTCCATGTTACTTGCAATTTCGAGGATTTGCGTTGCAACCTGACTTCTGAAAAATATTTAATTATTTTTTTTGAAACTTTAAATAAGATTAGACATTAGAAAATCAAATTTCCTACAAAATGAGACCAAAATAAAGCTTCTAGGATTCGTAGTTTCGGTTTTACAGAGTAAAAACTACAATTTTTGGCTAAAAATGGCTGTTTTTCTTAACTTTACCCTCTTTGCGGCACGTGTTAATATTATCCGATTAAGCCAAAACTTTGCAAATCTCATTTTGTAGCCCATCGGCACATTTTAGGGGGGGGGGGGGCCGCAAAAGATTAGTTGAAAAAAAAAATTTCCCCATGTTACTTGTGACCACCTTAGTGCCACACACATCAGCTGTATCAACTAGGCAATAAAGAGCATTTATTTTGGATTGTAAATCAATAGCTTCTTTTTTATGAATGTGCCATTAGGGTGATTCAAAAAAAAATTTTTTTTTGAATTTCTCTGGTCTTACCCCGCAGTTTTTTTACACTATTCATGAATGTAATGCATGTAAAGTTTTAGCTCAATTGAATAATATTTAGAGGTCGCTCAACGCGATCGAATTCTGTTGAAAATTAGCTATTTCGAGAGTTGGAGTATATAGCTTCATTACCCGAAATAATATTATTCTTCATATAAAATGGAGTAACTTAAAACGTTAGTTTACTCTACTAAGTAATTAGTCAATAAAATAACTCGAAGTGAGTTGTAACGATTACCCCCCCCCCCCCGCTCCAAAGCTGCATTATCTCTTACCTGAGTTTGGGTAGAAAATGCAGCTGCGAGCTCGGGCTGTGGTTTCTGCTTTCTTTTCGGTTGTTTAAGGTATATGAGTTTATTTGGCTAAAACACCTAGCATCCACTCTAGACAGGGCACAGTATAAGTGACAAAAAGCCACTTTGATAGTAGCTGCTACAGTACAAAGTATGGGTCAAAATAGGGAGGATTTGACAACGTCCATAAAACGGTAAATGCAAACTATTCGCTCTGAATTAGCCGTTATACAAAAGTCGTTTAAATCTAGGACTTCCTTTGATAGTTCACTGGAACGAAACACTTATTCAAACTATATTGGGGAAATGAAGGATGATCGGCGGGTTTCATACCAGTATTAGTATCAGGACCACAAGCATTGATGATTTACTTCCGGGTTCTAGTAAGTTAGTCAGGCATTGGAATTGCTACGGAAAATGAAGCTATACGATAACCAGTTAGATAAATGGGAACTTACTGAGCTCGTACGTGGTATGTGTTTCAATACGACATGCATTGCCTGTACTAAAGTTGGAGCATGTTTGAACTTGGGGAAAAAAAAACTAGGGATTCAACTTTTATATTGTGCTTTCCGCCATTATATTTTAGACATTGTGTTTTCTGTGGTATTACAACCGAAATCTATTCTACTCTTGGTCTCTCGGTATTTTAACCGATAAACCAAGAAATAAGTAGAATGGGGGTATTTGATTGCATGCAATGTCAGATGCGATGTTCATGCAATTGTGTGGAACCATCCACTGCCATTGGATCTACAATACTGCTTTTTAAGCGGTTTTAGCAATCATAGTCCAGAATAAAACATTCTAATTTAAACCTGGAGTGAGGAACGATGAGGTTGAGGAGTTGGCAGCACATTCAGAGCAACGTGCAACTAGTAATGGAAGTTGCGCAAAGTTAACTTCTGATGACCCATGTAAAAGTGTGCAAGGAATATACTAGAGCTTAGTGCGATTTTCTTGAGCAGAGCACCTTCTCTTGGTGTATGTTTTCGTGTCCCAGGATTGGTTCCTCGTGTTATATCTGTGTTAAAGATTCTTTATGGCTTCAAGTTATGGATATTTCCCAACCAGTTCAAACTTGCAGCTGGACAAACAAAAGTAACATATGAATGTGATTTCTTTCACGTTCTTATCGTTAATGGGGAAGAATATCTAAGAGCTGGGTTCCCAGCAACCCTTTTTGTGCAAGCACTAAGAAATGATTTGGAATATTTTTAGCGTCCTTATTCATGTAAAGAAGAAACTCAAAATATATCAGCTGTTTGATCCTGAGCATTCGAATCTTTAAGATAGCTACCAACAAGGCTTTATACTACCAAAGAAACTGAGGATTGTAAACCACAATACGGAGCGTGGCATGGCCCTTATTGAAGCATTTGTTAAGACTATCATTAACGACGAAAAACAGACAGTGTCTTCAAGTGGTACAGGAACACAGAAAAGGTTTCAAAGTTGCAAAAAAGTAACCTTAAAAAGTATTGCAAGAATTAATGAGCGAATTACTATATATTTAATGTATTTAAATTTGTTTTTTATATTTTTTCTGTATTTGATTAGTTGTCATACTTTTCTGCATTTCATTGGTTTTTCAGATATATAGTTCATTTTGTGATTGCACGCTTCTTTTCTTCGGAGATATAAAAAGCAATAAGTAACTTTATTATTATTATTATTTACGTTCGCATTTGTGCCACTATCACAAAATTTAAAGTACTCCTAAATGTAAATATAGTTTACTAAAATTTTGGGCGAATAATTCAGTGTATATAAAGGGCCTAAATAAGACGGTAAGACGAATAAAAATACAAAGGCTTTTTTCTATAGATATCATTTACGATCACGTTTTTGTCAATATCACAATTTCAAGGCGTTTGAGCGACCTCTAAATATTAATATATTTTGCCAAAGTTTTGCACAAATAATCAGTGTATATAGTGGCACAAAATAAGAGGGTAAGACGCACAAAAATACAAAGTTTATTTTTTTCTATACATTTCTGAATCACCCTAATGTGCCATTATTGCCACCGGTGAGTGGTATTAAATAAATTGAAAACAATAGCTGATTATGTGCAATGAGTTATATATATAAATATATAACTCATATATATAAATTGAAAACAATATACATAAATTGAAAACAATATACATAAATTGAAAACAATAGCTGATTATGTGCAATTAGCCCATAATAAGGGCGAAACTGCAGTCTTAGGATGCTATGATCGAGCTGTGGGTGCATTTGCTACAGTTCTGCCTCAGCCCTGGCTTACGGGCGGTAACTCATTGCACATTACCCAGTTTTAGCCTTCCAATTTCGAGTTGAGCCGCACCATAGTTTGCGGACGCTCGCTGGTAAGATAAATTCACTTTATCTACCAGTTTGTTGGCTATCTTAGCTACAATAAGACGATTTTTGCCTCCGGCTCGATCATTGGCTATTCCTAACTGAGGAGCCCATAATAAGGGCAAAACTGCAGTCTTAGGATGCTATGATCGAGCTGTGGGTGCATTTGCTACAATAGCTGATTATTTTCATGAAAAAATATAAAGATCGTATTTTTGTTTTACTAAGGAAAGTAACATAACTGTTAAAATGTCATTCTGTGGACGGATGTCACTTAAAACAATGTATTAAGATTGTTTCCTATTGTTATGTTTAATGTATGGGAATTACCTGGCAGGCATCTTTTCCACCTTCAAAAAATCCGGCGCACATAAAGCCCTTCGTGATGGGTTGAAAGTACCTTCGATTGCAGTCGGCGTTGTCCCAAATGGGCATGGTCACTTGTTGCAAACTGCCACTACCAGAGCCACCTGAAAAAGGGGTTTTCAGTGTATGCAGTCTCAGTAATACCACAGTAAATGTTGAACATGTAGAGATGAGTTCGGGCTCATTTTTGAGAACACTGTCTCAAACCAAAATCCGAGTGAAACTTTCTTGTCTCAAGAACCGAGCCCACTATATTCTGATATGGTTTATTGAAAGGTTAGTATCGGCTGATATCTTACATCAACTACTAAATATGGGTACATCTGCGATTGTTTGAAAATGTTTTTTTTTTTTAAATCCTTTCTGTTAATGAAATATGTTAAATTAAATGTTCTTAAGTAACAGAAGTAATGTTCTCAAAATGCTCCACTTCAAAGGCATTATTAATGTATGACAAATTGCAACCGGTGCCCACTGTATGTAAAAGTAGTAATCGTAATTATGAATGAATGTTGATTTATTTTCGTTTTTTAATTTCCACACATATTCAAATGATTTAAATGTTCTTGTTTAGCGTAATAATGTCTATTTGCTTGAGTGGACGATTGAATTCGAGCCCACCAGAGCCCGAAACCTATTCCGGTTCTCGAGCCAGTCTTAGCTGGCTATAAGTGTTGTCTGAGTGGCTCGCAGACTCAATTTATGTATTGGATTCAGTATGTCGCGGAAAGCCGGTGCATTTTCTGTGAAGAACAGTGTCTCATAAAATTCAATAGCGCAATAGATGGTGATAACCGGCAGCGTGGAGTCAAGATCAGTTTTAGTTCAGAAAAAACCTAGTGTTCGTCAAAACACTGGAAAAGGTTAAATGCGAGAGCTAGCGTCGTTCAGCGATACGAGATCTCAGGGGAATTATTTTCAAGAAATAAGTTCTCTACACTAAATCCAAAACCACAACATGTATGCTCATTTTTCAGTTTTGTGATTTCATTGCATAATGAAGCTTCTATGGTAGGTTATTAACTTCACTACCCCAACTTATAGAACAAAATGGTCCTACTCTTGCCCTATTTTACTTTAACCCGTTACCGCCCAGTGATCTATTTACAAATCATCTCTTTTCAGACACCTCACTGAAATTAATATCTTTTTATCATTTCTTATTCTTATTGGCTGGTTTCCTTACACGTGTAGCTGCGCCCCTTAAAGTTGAACCTTTCTTTCCCCGGTCAGTCCAGCAGGTAATGTTTAAAGTTTGTCATGTTGCAGATTCATAGTGTACTATTCAATTTGCGGTACAACGGAATTTTCTTTTAAGAATATATTATACTTTTCTTTAGCTGGTTTTAATTTTACAAAAACTTTATTCTTAATTTACAACATTGGTACCTTCAAAGATAAGATTAAAGGAAAGTTACCTACTTTTATACCACCAGAAATGCCCAGTTATCTATTTATAGATCATCTATTTTTTCGACTAAAACATAGTGTAAGCGACTAAAACTTTATCTTTACTCTATTTACGAAGTATAAAATGGAATTCAAAAAGATTTTTTTAAAAATTGTCATTTTAAAATAACCTAGGCGTTAACGGATTAATAAGTAAAATATCATTAAGTTTGGAAACGCAGCTCCACTCATCCATGTGCTAGAATTTCCCAAATATTGCAGTAAAATATTTGAACAATCTGATACTTGCTGATTAGTTGTGTTAATAATACCCATGTCCAGTTTCCAACGGCAGGCCAGATCCACGAGATTGTACGTTTTGTGTGTGAAATGAATGATGAAACTCGTTTTACTAACAAACTTCCTTGAAAAAATGAATAAAGGCTAGCTGCTAAAGCCATAAAATCTCGATAGAGAGTTAAAAATTATCTAATACTTAGTTTTGGGGCCGACAAAACCAGTTACGTCCAACACACATTATTAAAGATGCAATGCAAAAAGCAGCTATTTGTAGGGGTTGGACTTGATTCTTCGCCATTCTATGGAAGTATAACTGGAGTAGATGAATATTTACCGTACGAAACGGTGCCCCAGCCGGTCACGGTGCCCATGTAGCCGACGAGGGCGTTGGCCTTGAGTCCGTGGGTGGGCAGGCAGACGGGGCTCGCGAACTCGGAGTAGGCGACGGCCTTCCGCAACTTGAGAAGCGCGATGTCGTTGTAGAATCCGCTCCGGGAGAACTCGGGGTGCGGGATTGCCTCGGCCACCCCGAAGTCCACGGGCTCCATCCCGTCGTCAGTCCGGAAGAGGTGGTGGTCGCCCAGACGGACGGTCAGCTGCTCTTTGCGGTACCTGCACAAAGAATGAACCTTTGATTCGTACTAACTTCGCAGAAGGAAGGTCCCTTTTTAAGTCATTTTTCGATCAACTCTCAAGTTGGATTAGATTTCTGCTAAAGAAAAAAAACCTATTAAAATATCTTTCGGCCCCAGATTTGAAAATAAAATCGCACCATCTTGGATTCATTTACGTTACTTTGTCAGGATGTCACCGTAGACAACCCCATGATCTTTAATTGCCCGGGACCCCTAATTGGTTAAAGACGACCCTGATTCTATATGATAATTAAGGTAGTTAAGACCAGTGACTACTTCGCATTGGTAGGCGTTAAAAGTAAAAAAAATTTGAACGTTTCGCATTTCCTCCTATAGCACGGAGGGTAAAATGTAAAAGCTTTAAACTTATTTCACAGTGTCATTTTCAAAACAATGAGAAAAAAAACGGAACTCTATGAATGTCAGCTGTATGATGACTCTTGCCAAATAGTCTAACTCCAAAAATCACTGCAAGTATGGTAATAAATTTTGTCTCCCATTTAACCACAACTGACTCTACTAAGGTTTGTAAAAGTTTCTACCCATTTTGGCTTTGTATTAGCCTCATTTCTGGGCCGCGAACAAGCTGCCAGTGGGAAATGAAGCATTCGAGGGATGATCAGAATGAAAGGGTTCAAAGCGACTAAAGAAATATTTATCAGCCATTGACAGAAAATACAAAAAAAAAAAAGAAATAAGATAAGAATGTACCACCGATCATTTTTTGACATAATCACCAAGTATATCTAGGCATTTATCAGAATGCAGAGCCAACGTGTTGATCCCGTCTTGGTAGAAATTAGGGGAAATTCCTATGCATTGAGCCAGGTTTCTGCGGATGTTGACAGGAATAGTTACTTTGCTAAATCTGCGCTATATGAGGGATGACTTCAGATTTCCCCTTTGTACCGTCGCAATAGTTCGTGCATTGTTTTAGCAGTATGGGGTCTGGAATTGTCATGCAAGAGGATGACACCTTTTCTCAACATGCTCTGTCATTTGCGGACATATTCTTTACATACAAAAATCGAATCACGGCATTCACTTTTCACATGAGGCCATTTTTCTAAGCGTCTTGCCAATTCAATCGTTCTGGACCATCTTGGAACGTTCACTACCAACTATATGGCACACTGTATGGCAAGTAGCATCATCTGTCTCGACTCTGGGAAAACAAAAATTTTTCACAATATGTAGTTTTCAAATGCTGCAACTTTTAACTTTTTCGTCTGATTATCCCTCTTACAACCATTGAAAAACGTAGGATGGACTTCAGATAAGGCAGTTTAGTGAAATTGACTTTCAAACGGGCGGTATCGGAAAGTGTGATTACGAAACACAGGTATCAAAATGAAGAAATCTCCTAAACCTTGTTAAAATAGTCAACTCTGCTCATGTGCCTCTAAATGGGGTATCATACACAGGGAAATTTGTTCAATGCCGTGTCAAATCAGTTCAAACCGCAACTTCTAATCTCCAGTCAACTTCGGTCACAGAATATCCCTATGCTATTTCTGGCCGGTAGTTAAATAAAAAGTTGCGAGCAAATGAGGAGTTGCGTTGAACGAAGTTTCCTAGATGTGATACTCTCTTACCGTTTTTCTCCCCCGATAAGATGAATCAGAAAGAAATCCATTAAAGTCAGCTCTTTTAAACGAAAGAGAAATTACATGAACCAGAGCACCACTGGTATCGTCCTGGAGGCTCCATAGCTCAGGGTTTTAGTAGACGGGAACAAACTATTCTTGCACGTCCTCGTAGTGGTCCTCAAACCATGGAATTCTCCGAATGTTCTGAGAACTTTTATATGTGTACCAACTGTTCTATTGCCCACATTCTCGAGCATCCGAGACTCACCAGACAAGATTTGGCTGACGATCCCTTGCTGGTGTTAGACTTTTTGAGAGTGTACAAAGTCATGGACCTGGTTTATCTCTGCTGACCAATGCAACAACAAATCAGCACTCTATAACTGCAAGTTCCAAGCGTCCGGAAAAAAGCTTAGAGTTCATGATAGTTCGAGCTATGGAAGTGTCCCACATATTTTTGAAGTGTTTGGGACGCAATTAAAACTTCGAGATAAAGGGATATTCGAGTGGACGTATTAAAAGCTCGGTCTTCACACTAGTTGCCTTGTTGAATCACCTCAATTTTAGTACGGAAGAATTTGTTGAAGAATTCGGATTAGTCCCGCAAAATATATAGTATGAGAAGTGATAAAAATAAGCAGTCCTAAAGTGAAGAATATGGAACCCTCAAATTTTACCCGAGTTTAAGAGTCATTACTATTTTGAAAGACATGGTGTGGCAGTGACATTTTTTGATTTTCTCATTTTTTACATGCGAAAGTAGGTCATGAGAAATGAACATTCTGAAGTTTCTAGCCTACCAAAAAATTTTGTTCGCTCGGTAAAAATTCCTGAAGTTTGACGCTTTCCTTTTTTGGTAAAACCACTGAAAGACGCATTTCAGTGCACTGTAGCTTTTTACAGAAACACCACCTCAAGGTTATGTTTGCATTTATTGATTGTACAGTGTCTGTTTATGATGACCTCATAGTTATTTGGGTTAGGAGTTGCTTTCCTTAGTTAAGTGGCCGCAAAATAATGCTTTTAGTCCATTTTCACTCGACTGTAAACTGCGTTATTTCCCCCTAAAAGCATCCTCCGACTTTTTTTTTATAACATATACTGGAAATTTATACAAGGAAGAGAATATATGGAACGAAAATTGTTTAATACTTCATTGCTTTGAAGAATTTTCAAAATGTATGGTTTTTTGATCGCATTTAACTTAAAATAGTGACCCTAAAAAAAATAACTTTTATGGACTATGGAACCTACAGATGTCCAGAATAACGTAAAAAAGAAAGCGTAGGGTCTCTTCTAGTTTTCGAGAAAATATAATTATTATTATTATTATTGTAGCTCATTTTAATGCTTTTCTTCATAGTAAAAATGTGTCCTTCAAGTAGGTTATATCAGTAGAAACTCTAAGAATACAATAATGATGTGTATAAATTTATATGCAGAAAGAGAAAAAGACTAAAAACACGTAATTTTGTTTAAATTTTTACAATTTTTAGTTTTTTAACGGCAATTAACTCAAAACACGATAAATCATTACTGAGAACTATTAAATGTACATATTACTAGCTTTGAAATACTTAATAAAGCAAATTCGTTGAGGTATCTTCAGAGGTATTCCAGTGGGAGATCAGTGACCTCCCAAAAAATTTCATATTCGAAAAGTTTTGTTGACGATCCGGCAAATTTGGAAACAATATTGCAACATTAAAATCTTCTATTTTTTTACTTTTTACATATTAAGATTATTTTTTTATGTTTTATGATACCTGCATATGCGTAAAACAACGTAAAAGAGAAAGCGACGTGTGGTCTCTTCTAGTATTAAAGAAAAGAAAAATTGTGTAGCTCATTTTAATACGTTCTCTAGTAGTAAAATGCGTCCAGTATGTCGGTCAGATCTGTTAAAACTTAAAGGAAATAATAAATTTTTATGTGTGTGCATAGAGAAAGAAAACGACTTACAACACTTAATTTTGTCTGCATTTTTAGAATTTTGAGCTTTTTATTGCAATTAACTCAAAAAACGATAAGTTATTACTGAGGGAATTATTGAATTTGGGTAGTACTAGCTAGAAATATTCGAAAAAGTAAATACTGTGAGGTATTTTTAGAAGTTTCCCCAATGGGAGGTCAAAGGAGGTCACTGTGACATCCTGAAAAATTTCATACACGGAAAAATTTTCTGACAATTCAGCAACTTTGGAAACAATATTGCAACATTGAAATTTTCTATTTATTTTTTACATGTGAGCTTGATCGTATTTTATCATTCGAAAAAAAATAGGAAATTTCTTTGGCAAATTAAGAACATCTTCTTGAGAAGTATAAGATACCCACGGGCACTCGAGCTTAAATTTTTACAAAATACGATCAAGTACACATGCAAAAAATGTATCATTAAAAAAATCTCAATGTTGCAATGCTGTTTCTAAATTTGCCGAATCGTCAGCAAAATTTTTCGAATGTGAAATTTTTCGAGAATACACTGTGGCCCCCCACTAGAATACCTCTGAAGATACCTCACCGAATTTACTTTTCCAATATTTCAAAACTAGTAATATGAGTATTCAATAGTTCTCTCAGTAATGACTTATCGTTTTTTGTGTTAAACGCAATTAAAAAACTAAAAATTATAAACATTTAGATAAAATTAAGTAACAAGTTTTAGCAGATCTGACCTGCATACTGGACACATTTTACTGCGAGAAAACTTATTAAAATGAGCTGCATTTTTTTTCTTTAAAACTGGAAGGGACTCCAGGCCGCTTTCTTTTTTACGTTGTTTTACACATATGCAGGTATCATATAATACAAAAAATATAATCGTAATAAGTAAAAAAATAATAGAAAATTTCATGTTGCAATATTGTTTCGAAATTTGCCAAATCGTCGGTAAATTTCTTTAATATAAAAATATTTAGGAGGTCACTGAATTCCCATTCGAATGCCTCTGAAGATACCTCACATAATTTACTTTTCCAATATTTCAAAGCGAGTAATATGTACATTCAATAGTTCCCTCAGCAATTATTTATCTTTTTTTGAGTTAATTGCAATTAAGAAACTAAAAACTATAAAAATTTTGACAAAATTAATTGGTTTTTAGTCTTTTTCTATGTGCAAATTTATATACATCATCGCTATATACTTAACCCTTTGACGGTTATGGAAATGAGCAGTTTCCGTTCACTTAATTCACGCAGCATTAGGAGTAAACAGTAGTCGAAAGTGGCAGCTGTTTTCCCCCGCCGTTCTTCCGAAAATGTCACCTTTCTCTGGCGATGCCGTAGATAGCTCGCCTCGCGCGTTTTAAAAATTTCTTAAAGTATTTATAGTACATAAATAACAGTTTTTACGTACCTTAAAATAGTTATTAAACAGTAAATTATAAATGATTATAACCAATTATATAAATAATAATAGTTAATTATAAATATAAGACAAATATTAAATTGAAAGGACTAAATAAATGCAACTAATGTAAATCTTTATGAAGCACAGTATAAATACAGTAATTACCTAAAAATCTTTTTGTGTGTGATATACTTTAAAACATGGAATTGCACATAATGGGGCATTACAGTCTTTGCAATACGTACGCGAGTAGTGCTCGTTACTAACCATTTCGGTCAAAATCTTGCTCCCGAGCGGAACTCGTTTGCGCGCATTATGAAGCACGATTCGATTGCGAGCTGAACTCGTTCATAACCATCAAAGGGTTAAAGTTTCAGCAGATCTGACCTACTTGATGGACGCATTTTGCTAAGAGAAAAAAGCATTAAAATAAGCTACAAAAAATATTTTCTTAAACTAGAAGAAACCCCACGCTTTTTGTTTTTCTGTTTGTTTTACGTTATTCTACACATCTGTAGGTTCCATAATTCATAGGAGTTATTTTTTTCTAGGCTTGCTGTTTTGAGTTAAACACGATAAAAAAACCACAAATTTTGAAAAATATCAGTCTTTTTCTCTTCAAAGCAATGAAATATTATACAATTTCCGTACCTCATATTCTTTTCATAGAATAAATTTTCAGTATACGTTAAAAAAAAAATTCGGGGGGTCTTTTTGGGGGAAATAATGCAGTTTAAATTCGAGCAAAAATGGACTAAAAACCATACTTTGCGGCTGCTTAACTAAAAACATTAAACACAACCCAAATAACTATGGGGTTCTCATAACCAGACACTGTACAATCAATAAATGTAAACATAACCTTGAAGTGGTGTTTCTGTAAAAAACTACAGCGCACTGAAATTCGTCTTTCAGGCGTTTTACCAAAAAAGCCCTGCAAAACGTCAAACTTTGGGAATTTTCAGCGAGCAAACAAAATTTTTTGGGGGCTAAAAACTTCAGAATGGTCACTTCTCATGTTCTACTTTCACATATAAAAAAACTGAAGAAAATAAAACTATGTCACTGCCAAAATTTCCCTTTTTTGTCTGATTTTCAAAATAATGGTTCTGAAATGCATGATCTTCCGTACAAGTTGCAATTGGAAACTCAAATTAACAGATGTCCATAAACTGATGTTTGTAACTTGTGTCAAACGGTTAATCAGAATACAATCATAATATAATCTCGCAATTTTTTTTTTTTTTTTTTTTTTTTGGCTTATGGGAATAAATAAGGTACCAAATTGTTCAGAATTGAACTACGCATAGCATATATTTTTTTCCAAAAGATGGAAAAAATTTAATTTTAAGAGCCCATTGACCCCTTAAAACAATTAATTTCGAATATTTATTTTTAACATTTAAAAATGTACCTGGTCATAATTGCGTCCACAGCAATAAAAAGTAAAGGCGGCGAAATAAATCGCTTTTGGTTGGAAGCAAATGCGATATTTATTGATTCTCTGAGAATACCGGTTTTGAGCAGTAATGTACTGCACAAAAGTAAGGTGGCAAGAGCCATGAGGAGGCAGCGATTCTAAAAAGAGCCCGAATGAGGGCGGGGTAGGGAATCTCTTCTGTTTTTATGGTGGCCAAAGTAACGTTCGAGATTTGGCCGTGCTTAGTAGAGTCCATACCGAGTAGCGAAATGTCTGAGAGGAAATGTTATGATAACAAATATTCACAAATGGTTCTGGTCAAGCCCATGAGTGCGAAAGTACAGCTGTCCACAGAGTAATCCTTTCCAGGCTATAAATGGCCAAGCAGAGAAGGTTTTTTCATCTTCGAGTCTGAACTGATTGAGCGAAAATGCCTACGAAGGTTGGGGTCTTCGAGCGATATGTCAGCCTTTTCGGTACATTTCTAAGAGACTGCCGAGGTGACTGAATAAATCGCTATTGTTCCGAGAGGTCAGTTTATAGAGTGCAGTTTCAAAAGGATTGGCTAAGTGACTTTTGAAATTATTCAAGTTCATGTTAATTTGCGTTTCGCCGGTATTTTAAGATGTTTTAAATGTGTTTTACTTAACAGTTTTAGTAATAGTGAAATCGTAAGTGCTAGTTTCACGTGCATGGTATAGTCAAAGTGCTAGAAAAAAAAAAGTTTTATCTTTCTAGCACTTATGGGTTATTGTGTGTTATTTTTTAGGCACTAATTTTGTTTTGTACAGTAAGTCAAAAAGCCAGGGACTAAACAGAACTAAATGCGATACACCTCCAGCTCGATCATACCATCCAGAGACTGCTGTTTCGTCCTCATCTGGCTTAGTCAGTAACCGAACTGGAGGCCGAAATAGTCTCGTATTAGCCAAGAGGTAGCCAACTGGTAGCTAATGTAAAATTACCACACCAGTGAAAGACCGTAGCAACCAAGTCAAAACCTGGGTATTAAGCAACGAGTTAAATCTCTCTTAAGCTAGGGCTAAGGAGATCGACACCGCCCCTTCGGTCATGTCATTTAGAGACTGCAGCTTTGTCCTTATTCGAATTCACCAGTCTGGCTGAAGCAGTAACCGAGCGGAAGGCAGAAAACCTCTTATGGAAGCTAAGAGTGCCAAACAAACTGATAGCTTAAGTAAATTCAGCCCACCAGCGAGAAACCGCAATAATCGAACCTTTCAACAAGTAAATTAAAGGCAGTGTTTGGGTATTATGCAGTAAGTAAAATTCGTTCAATCGAACTCTCAATTCAACTGCAATTTCAACTGTTCGTTCAACTACGTGCAAGAAATTGCATAGAACACGGATGTTTCCTCCTAACCCTTCACTGCACGATTTTTTATATTTTCATGAAAGAAATCATTTGTTACCTTTTAAATAGCCCTGAGCTCAGGAAAAATGAAGAAAAAAATTAATCTTAAAAATGTGCACCAAAACTGATGTTTTAATTGTTTGTTCTATGTATGGCACAAAGCACATAGCATATGCTTTGTATGCCGATAAGTGTAATAATCTACAATGTGTTTTGTTCCATAAGTGGTATAAACAAACTTTCCACTAAGTGTATTTAAACATTTTTAGAACAAAGGAAATAATGACTAAGCACACTTCTAACGGAAATGCAGACACTCTTTCTTTCAAAAGCAAGAACTGTAATACCTAGACTAGTGCAACTAACTAATGCATAAAAATCACACTAAACTGTTATAGCAATGTTCCAGAAGGGGCACAAAGCTCGGTTTAACTGCATTTAAAAATCATAGGAATATATGAGGGCTTATTTGGTTTGTGCCAGATCTGGCACACCGTGCAGTGAAGGGCTAAGCTGACTGGAGAGCAAAAGTTGGGGGTTGAAGAAAATTTTTCTGTGTGTAGCCTCAAAGAGTAATCTGGCAAATACTGAGCACGTACAACATTCTGCATCAAGTGCGTACAATATAAATGACAAGTGTTTGAAAATATTTCTTACTTTCGCCCTCTTTGGTCGGATAGGCAATGAGCTGCTGTCAATATGTACCAGGTATCCACTAGAGCCCCTCCACACCAGTACTCCCTTCCGCGATGGCTGTCTAAGAAAATGGCTGCCTAAAATACAACATCATTTAAGCATAATTTATATCTACATCTTTACTAAAAATGACCCATAGAAATCAATAGAAAAATCTATTGATATCAGTTCAGTTCTATTGATATGAACTGATTTCTACGGATGTCTCTATTGATATCAATAGAAGCTATTGATATCTGTAGCCTATTGATCATATCCTCAATGGATATCAATAGATTTCTATGGTTGTCTCTATTGATATCAATAGAAGCTATTGATGTCTGTAGCCTATTGATTATATCCTCAATGGATATCAATAAAGGCCTATAGATATCAATAGAAATTTGGTCAGTAGGAAAGCATCCCAATGGATATCACTTAAAGCTTTACAGACATCAAT